>JAIUND010002322.1:0-23451 GCA_034699125.1 Gisinianus flammeolus
GTGATTCCACAGTTCCCATTGGTTCTACTTTATTAGATAGTGTTGAACTTAGTGTTGATTCCGCAACTGTATTGTTTTGTGATGACACAGATTCTTGAAATTCTGGTTTGTTTAAATTGTGTAAATCTGAACTGTTATTTTGATTCCCAGCAATTTGGTCTTTAGTCTCGATTCGAATTAAGGGTTTGGCTTCTGCATTTACTTGAGTTTGGAATGCTGGTGGTGCTGCCATTGAGTGAGAATTTGTTTCAGGGTGAAATTGAGTTTTGGAATTTGGTTTATTTGTTTCCTGTTTTAGATTTGAAGTTTGTGAGGTTTTTTCTGTGTTTTCAATGCTCGTCGTCGTCGTAGTTATAGTCAAAGTGGTGTTCATTTTGTTTCTTGCTAAAATATTTTGTGTGTTCTCTGGTCCCTTTGTCAACTCCGGTGTGATCGATGACAAAGTCTCTTGAAGCGGTTTTGTTGTGACTACTTTTCTCTCCAGTTCTTTGGTGGCCTCGTTTTCCTTTGTGAAGGCCTTGATTGTTAATTCTGGATTTGTTATGGCCTCCACTTGTATAGTGTTTCCGCGGACTGCGGGTGGAGTTGTGATGTCTATGCTTGTGGTTTGGTTGGCCGGTGTGGTGTCCTTTAAGTTTTTTTTGGGGGGAATATCAACTTCTGATTCATGGTTTGTTTTTGTGGAAATTTGTGATGGGAAAGCTTCGAGTCCCACGCCCGCCAGTTTAGTATGACTTTCCGCGTTGGGGATATTCAGTTGTGGAGTCACATTCTGAATTTCCTCTGCAACTTTCATACTCAAATTTGACATCTGTTTGGTTTCCACATTTCCAACGGATTTTGCTCCAGCTGTTGATTCAGTACTTAGAACTGGGGATGCTTTAAATGCAGAGGAAGAAGTTCCAGATTGAGCTTTGGAATCCTCACTTATATTTGATGAAACGACGTTGGCTGGTTCCGGTTGCGACGTGTTATTTTGCAATGGGAAAACTTCAACGCCAATATCCCCAAGTGTAGAATGACTTTCGACACTGGGAATGTTCATTTGTTGAGGCACATTCCGGATTGCCAGAACTTTTTCCTCACTCACATTTGACGTTTGTTTCGTCTTGATTTCATCATGTCCTACGGATTTAGTTGTATTTCCTGGTGCCTCGAATGTTTCGTCTTGATGGTCGTATGTGGCGTCTTTACCTACTGACAGACTTTCCAGAGGTAAATGGTTAAAATCAGGAGATAAGCCTCGGTTTTGAATTATGGGTTGGAATCCTGGAGGGGCTGCCACTGATTGTGAAATTAAGACAACGTGAAGTTGGGATTCTAAATTTCCCTTTGCAGTCTGTTGTTGCAGACTTGAAATGTGTAGATTCGAGGCTATGTTTTCAGTCTTCGTCGAGTTATGGGAAATGCTTAAAATATTTTCGGATTTTTCTGTCGATGCGTTCTCGCCTGCCTTCAGTGTGTTCAATTCAGTTTGGTTTTGCAGTGGAAAAGCTGCCAAGCCTAAATCCCCGAGATTCGTGTAATTTTCCTCGCTTGGGATTTTTAGTTGCGGAGTTCCAGTTAGAATTGCCTTACTTACGTTTGAAATTGGTTTGATTTCCACATTTTCTATTGGTTTTCCTTCAACAGTTGATTCAGAACCGGCAATAAGTTTAAATGTTGGTGTTTGAGCTTGAGTTGTGGTTTCATTGCCCGAATTTGAAGAAACAACGGTTATTTGCGGAAGTTGAGTTGCGTTATTTTGCAGTGGGAAAGCTTCAACGCCCAAATCTCCAAGTTTTGTATGACTTTCCACACTTGGAACGTTCAGTTGTTGAGTCAATTTTAGAATTTCTTTGGTCACTGCTGAGGAATTTGAATTTGAATTTTGATTTTCTGCAGTAACAGAGTTTTTGTTTCCAACCAAAGATTCTTCCACTTTCACAGGACTTTCCTTTGTCAATAATTTTGATGTAGTAGGTACACTACCTGGGAAATCGGAATGATGCAGACTTTCTTCAGTCCGATACGTCGCTTTGAACTCCTTGAATTTTTTCAATTTCCTTGCTGTTTCTCTATTTCTCTTGGCTTCCTTGGCCAGTTCAAGTGTCATTGTGTTTGAAATCGGTGCTACATCATCCGACGGAATGGCCTCAGATACTTTCCCCGTCCCTTTCTCTGTCATCATCTCCTCAGAGCTGGCCACAGCATGTTTGATGGGGGTGTAGTGATCTGGTTGGCGAACGACACTCAACCATTCGGCAGCATGACTCAAACTTCGACTCAGCGCCCCTGCTGGGAGTTTCGTAACGTTTTTCTTGTGCGTATGATTTCGGAGATGTTTGTGAGGAGCAGGCTTTTTGGAGTTGAGGTTTGGAATTGCGTCAACTTCGGCGGAATGCCCTGTCGGTGCATGTTCCACAGACTCCACTTCACCCTCATCGTCTTCAGCATCCAACCCATCCGGCCCCGTTAAGAGATGGAAAATCGTTTCTGAAGGATCCCCCAAACTCCGACTGAGTGCCCCAGCGTGTTTAAAATACCCACCATGATGAGAATTCGGCTCTTCCTTTAGAAAGTCTTTGTCAACAGAGGGGAGATTTCGATTCTTTTGACGATCAATTTCCGAATGGACGTCGTAGACGATGATGGATCGTTTTTTACGCTTTGAAGGGAAACGGGACATTTCTGGACTTTGAGGGGCTGTCGGCATTTCCGGTTCTTGTATTTCAGTCATTTGAGGCATTTCCGGTTCTTTTATTTCAGACATTTCTGGTTCTTTTGGTTTTTTTGCTTTTCTGGGGGCATGAGGTTTTTGCGGTTGAGACATTCCATCCATGGACATTTGAGGCATGGTCATTGGCGGGAAAGGTGGGAATTTGCTAAAACTGTAGGGGGTAGATTTTTGAAACCAGGGTCTTTGTGGGGAGTTCATATTCATAAATTGAAAGGATGAGGGACTTTGTCCTTCTTCTTTTTTTTGTTCAAACTGACTCTGGAAATCCTTGGTGAGTTGAAGGTCTTCCAAATCTTTGGGTTCAAGTCTCTGAACTTTGGAATTTCTGTCCGAGTTCTGTGTTACCGTCCAACTAGAAAAGCCCCCGTCCCCACTTTTCCGTGAGCTAAACTTAATGTTTTTGGAGATAGAACTCTCGTGAGATTCATCCTGGTCTTCGGCAGAGTGTTCTGAGGATTTGTTTTCCTCTTTATCTTTTCCCTGTCGAGCAGAATTTGTATCCGAATCCGAATCGTCCAAACTGTCCTCTGCTTTTACTTTTACTTTTCCATTCTTCTTTTTAGAGTTGTTGCTCTCCTCTTTGGAAGTGTCTTGAGATGGGGACTCTGAATTTGGATTAGGAAATCCCATGATGCCCCGACCTGACTTTTTTTTCTTTGCTTTGCTTTTGAAATTTGATTGAGCGCGTCTCCCAGTTTTATCCACTTCGGAATCGGAATCGGTTGATTCTTGAGAATTTTCCTCCTCCTCAACAGGCATTGATTTAGTGGATTTCTTTCCCCCTGAGGATGTCTTTGGTTCACTTTCAGATTCATCCGAGTTTACTTTCCCTTTTCTTTCTCTCTTGGAGTTTCTGTCGTCATTTGAATTCTCTTTGACTTTCCCATCGGATCCTGTCAATTCGGGGCTCTTTTTCCTGAAAATACAAAAACACATAAATATACAAGAAACAATTACAAAACAAAACATGAATTTCTCCCATTGTTCTGTTTAGCTATTTAAAATAAAAACTGACTCGTTTTCGTCTTCTTCTGTTGTCCCAGTTTTCTTTTTAGAGTCTGCAGGGTTGTTGCTGTCCTCTTTGGAATTGTTTTGGGATGGGGACTCTGAATTTGGATTAGGAAATCCCATGATGCCCCGACCTGATTTATGTTTCTTTGCTTTACTTTTTAATTTCATTTGAGCCCTTCTCCCAATTTTTCCCCCTTTGGAATTTGGATCGGAATCTGTAGATTCTTGAGCAATTTCCTCTTCATTAACTGGCTCCCATTTCTGGTTCGTATATAACTGGCTCCTGAAAGTACAACACAAACAAAAGTTACAAGGAAAAGCATAATTTTTCAATGTTTATTGTGAAGCCAATTTTTTGAGGGGGGGTGGGGGAACTGACTCAGATTCTTCGTCCTCTGGGGTCGAATCCTGTGCTTTCGATGACGGGGAATTTCCTCGGCCAAGTTTCCTTGGCCGAGTTTTTTTCCTTGACGAAGCTGGAGCGGGTTTTGGTTTAACAGCCGACGGTTTGGGTTTCACTCTGGAAAACCCCCCAAAAAATTCATTTGTTTACAAAAAATCACATAAAATTTAATACAATAAATAATGGATTTTGAGAGCTTTTAATTCTTGTTCTATTACGGCGCAGGAGGTTTTGGTGGAGTTTTTGGTGGTGGTTTGGGTGTTGTCGTTGTTGTTGTTGTCGTTGTTGTTGTTTTTTCAGTTGTTGTAGAGGCAGTCGTGGTTTTTGGCGTCGTTCGCACGATGCTCGACCTATGAAAAATAGGGAATATTATTATTTCTACTGTGGGATTTTTAAAATGGAAATGTGGATTTAAAAGTATGTATTTTTTTATACGTGGATTCTTTGTCTTCACTCGAGTCTGTGCTCTCCACTTTTGCCTTTGATGTTCTAGACTTGGATTGTGACGATGGACGTTTCAATTTGAAACGTTCCCTATACACAGTAAAAGAAAATTGTGGATTAAGTTTAACATTGCAAAAATTCTCAATTTGTTTTTAAATGTTAATTTGAAAGAAAAAATTTTCAGTACTCGAACTTTTCTTCTTCCTCCTCGTCGGGTTTTCCTTTAGTTTTGGGCTGATTCTCTGACGTGAACTTTAATTGAGATTGTGGTTTGAAGTTTTCCTTCCTTTGGGGTTTTTCCTTTGAGGAGTCTTCATCTTCAATTTCCGATAAAGTCGAATCAATACTGCAAAGAAATCCAAGAGAGAAATTAAATCAAATCATTTTACTTGTAGTTTATATACCTTGTATGCTTTTTGTCCTTTTAATATGCGTATTTATATACTCTTCAAGCGTGTGTTTCATCATTTTCTTTTTCATGGTCATGGGGCTCTCGTCGGATCCCTTATCGATTTTGTCTTTCCTTTCAAAAGGATTTTGTCTTTCTCTCCATTTCTTGTCACTTGTTCCGCCCCCACCTCCCTTCCGATTACTCTCCGTGCCCGTCTCTACCAGATTCGGTGTGGAGTCCGTATCGAGTAAAGTCAACTGTGGTCGTGGGGTCGTCGGTGGCGTCGTCGTCGTCGTCACCTTCAAGTTTTTTTCCTTATTCTTATTCTTCTTCTTCTTTTTAACTTTTGTACACTGGATTTCATAAGAACTTGACAAAAAAAAACAAACAAACAAACAGAAATCATCATATATATTGTACATTTTTATTTTATTCCCAAAAAAATCCTGTGCGTTTTCTTTATATATTTTTTTACTCAGAGTCCTCGTCGCCTTTGGTTGAGCCTGGAGGGAAAATTGAAGCTGGGGATGATAAAACTGACGAGTCCTCCTCATCGTTGTCATTGCCATCTTTCACACGTTTGGACTTTCTACAAGAACAAGAACATGAACAAGCTCAAAATTTCAAAAGGTCAAAGACCAAGGTCAGGTTATTATTTGGGAGGGGGGTGGTGAGGGGGAAGGAAATACGAGGAATGTTTTTTTGCTCGTACGTGATTTCCTGTGAATTGTCATCGTAAGTATTCTCTTGGGATATTTTAGGGGTTTTCCTTCTGATAGTGGAAGCGGGGGCGATGAGAAACAGAAGGAAAACTGTTGAAATTGCAAGGAGCCAGATTTGTCTGGAACAACTGACACGGGATTTATAACGAACCATGTTGTTTTTGTTCAGTTTGTTGGTGTAGATGTTGGCATCTTTTTGAAGAGAGCTTATTGCTAAATCCGTGCACGCACACACACTTAAAAAGTCAAGAGCAAAAGAAAAATATCAAGTCCTTTTCACTCCTTGAGGATTTCAATTGGAATTGTGCTCAAGTTTTGATTCGATGCGGATTTAGTTACAAGAGAGAGATTTTGAATTTCCCGTCTCCTTGTTGTTTTAGTCTTAATCTCAATCAAAATCCTCAATTATATATAAATCCAGTCTGAATCTATATACACAGAATCTGTATGTACGAAACTATTTCTGAATTCTTGTAACCAAACGAATCAAAAACAAAAACAAATGGGAATGAGTGAAGTGATAATGAAAATAATTGATTTTTTATGGATTAATTTCTCTCTGTATTCTGTATAAATTCCATTTTTTTATGACTTGACTAAGGCTGAAGCTGAACATTTTGCTTTAATTCTTGACTATAGGCGGACGAGGCAAAAGAATTAATTACTATAGTCGGACGATTCATAAGGACATTAAAACAGTTAAAAAACGTCATTAAAATTACATAACTTGGTCAAGTACAAATGTCAAAACCAAATGGAATGACTCAAGTGAAAAAAAAATGCCATCTAAATAAACGTTTTAAATTGATTATTTTATTTTATTTTATTTATCTTTGCTTGGACTCAGCCGCCGCAAGGTTTTTTTTTTTTTTGGACACAAAGGATTTCGTATGATATTATTGATATTATATAATGTTCTTTTTATATATTCTGATCCTGATTATATACTCGGCTACCGCTCTATGCAGTGACAGGCACAGGCTCATCATGATGATGATCCTTGTCTTCTGGGTGGTCACTTTCGGTGAAGTTTGTTCCACGAACTTCAATATTCCCTTGACCATCTGCACACATCAATTAAAATGAGCATCAAAAATACTGTAAAATTGTACTTAATATTAAAAAAAAATATCGGATTCATGTCCACAACTAACCTTTGGCTCCGCCTCCAAGCGCCGGCTCACTGTTCATTGTTTGAGTTTGAGTTTTAATTTGGGTTGGATCCGCGGAATTCCAAGCAGTTTGACTCGCTTGCCCGGAGGACGATGAGAAACTATTTGAATAACTGTTCCCTTGCATTCCTGGAGCCATTGGGATTTGATCCACTTGAGGCATACCGAAATTCTGAGTTTGCATGACTCCGGGCATGACTCCGGGCATACCTCCGGGCATACCTCCTTGGAAAAGGTCAGGGAAACCTGGAAGAAGCCCACCACCACCACCAATACCACCAATCATGTCACCAGGACCAGGACCACCACCCGATAAGGATCTGGATCCTTGTTGAGATGAATAGAAATTGGGGAGTTGCATCTGTGGCATCCCCCCACCAAAACCCGAGAGTTGTGCCATTTTCGGCATTTGCGGCATTTTGAAATTGGAGTTGTAGGAGGAAGCGGAGACGGGTGGTAAATTCATATCCTGACGACTATATTGAGATTGTTCTTGACGATGGGTTTGAGTTTGCTGTTGTCGTTGGATGGCTGGGAGATCCTTTGAGAATGGAATGATTTCCTTGGTATCCGAATTGATCGTTTCTATTTTGGATGTTTGTCCAGAGTCTTGTCGGATTTGAGGAGAGTAATCCGAACCACTCGATGATCTCCCCCCCGAATATGATGATTGACTGTTCCTGTTGCCATTGCCATTGCCATTACTGCTTGAGCTCTCTGGGTCATCGCCCGAGGATTCGTCCACAGCTCGACCTGCTGACTTGACACTGCCACCGCTACCGCCTGGAGTTTTTCCTTTGATAACTCCCCAATCTTTACCTTCTTTGGTCGTACCTCTGATCGTATCCTCGTCCAGTGAGACTTCACTTCCGCTTCCACTTCCACCTCCACTTGACCTGCTCCCTCCTTTTGGACTTTCATTTGATGACTTCTCCGGCTCTTCTTCCTTCTTCTTCTTCTTCTTCCTTTTCTTCTTCTTCTTTTTCCTGTGCACAACATGCAAAAAAATGCCATGTTATTTATTTTCGGTTGCATTTTTTATCTTTTACCCACTATATATAAAAACCTTTATTGGAAAACTCACTTGGATTTTCCGCTTGAGCTTGAATCGTCATCATCATCATCCACGTCTCTTCTTCGTCGTTTTCTGCTCAATGAACTCGATTCCGCAGCTCCTCCCAGCCCCAAACTTAATTAGAAAAAAAAACAAGTATACATGCATATACTTAAACAAATTAAAAAATCCGTTAAAAACTATGCGTGTGGATTTAAAATGTATACTCACTCTTTCTCATTGGACACTGCAAGCTCTTCATGATCAGAACTCTGGATTGTTCGCCGACGAATTCTGAGCCTTGGCACATTCTGATTCTGATTTTCAATTTCTACCCTAAGAATTTTAGAGAATCGGCATAGTTTTTCATCTATTTATTTATTGGAATGATTGCGAGGTTATTGCAAGTGCAATTGACAATGTGAATCTTACAGGTTGTTTCCCTCATGTTTTTCGTTTAGTTCGTCTAGTTTCGGCACGTCTGAAGTGAAGACACAGGCGAGGAATGTGGTGATGAAAACGATTAAAGTCAAAGTCGTCGGGCGTATACGACTTCCTTTGTAATGGACCATTTCCTCACGTTGTGGCTCAATTAGCGCTCATTCCCGTATGCTGCGTGAGTATTTTGGTCGCAAGACGAAAGTGAGCACCGAAAAAAGCTGTAAATCTATATGATGACACGCACGTACTTACAACTTTTTTTGCTCGTATTTTTTGTTATGAGTACAGGATACAAAATAAAATGACAAACTTTCTACTTTCGTGTGATGACACAACTTTTTTTTTGTAGTTACAAAACATGGGAATGATAAATGTTGTTATGATATTGATATTTTGTGTCGTCACAGTGTAAAATCCTATTGAAATTAAAAGTTTTTACAATGAGCGGAGAGTGAAAGACATTTCCATTGTTTTCCATCCCCCATTAATAGAATATCAATAATCAATCATCAACACAATTTATGGTCTACGATTCACGAAGCCTCAACAATAAAGCTCCACAACCGCACGTGTATACAAATGAATGCCAGTTCAATGAAAATCGTACAGAATTTCGAAAACTGTAAAAAAAAAAATAATGTAAGACAAAAAATGCGTCTGTCAAAAAATAATGTTTACAGAATGTTCAAGCAATTTATTATTTATTAAAATTACACATTAAAAAGTCGAAACTCTATTTAATTTCAAATGTATGCCATTAGATGTTAATTATTCACGGATTTTGGGGTGGGAGAACTGGAGCTGGGATCATCGGACCCTGAAATGCCCGCTGGCCCCTCAAAATGAAACATTTTCCCCTTGATTTCCCCCACGGATGCAAACGTCCCTTGGAAAGTAGCCCCCTCACCACCTTGACCATTAATAGGCTGCTGTCCACTTCCGGTTCCAGTTGGAGTTGTTCCAGTGCGAATGCTACTGCTTCCATCCTCACTGATGTCTCCTGTAGATGATGATGGGGAATTGTTCGGGAGTTGTTCATCACCTCCACCTCCAACAGATCTTGCCCCAGAACCAGACTGAGATGAAAAGAAATCCGGCATTTGCATTTGTGGCATTTGAGGCATGCCGGACATCTTTGGGAGTTGAGGGAGTTGTGGGAGCTGGAAGTTACCAAAGGAAGATTGTGAGGGGAGAAAGATTTCCTGTCGATTGTATTGGGATTGCTCTTGACGATGTGTTTGAACTTGTTCTTGACGTTCAGCTGGAGGGAGATCATCATCAGAGCTTGGGATCGTCTCTTTCTTATTCGAATTGATCGTCTCCGTTTTGGATGTTTGACCCACATCCTGACGAATCCTTGGGCCGTTCTCTGCATTGTTATTGTTATTGTGATGGTGATTGGGTTTGGGTTTGGTCTTCCGTTGCGTTGAGATTCGCGAGGGTGAAGATACTGATGAGTCATCTGTGTCTGTGCCTGTTTCTGTCTCTGTATTACTGTTCCCTTTACTTCGCGATCCTTTTCCTCTTTGATTGGCTTCCGAGCGAGATTGAATGCTCCCCAAATGTTCACCCCCATTCGTTGAAGTTCTACCATGAATTGAGTTGTCATCTGTACCTGTATCTGTGTCTGTATCTGTATCCGTATTTCTGCTCCCTTTACTTCGAGATCCTTTTCCTTTTTGATTGGCTTCCGAGCGAGATTGAATGCTCCCCAATTTTTCATCCCCGTTCTTTGAAGTTCTACCAAGAATTGAGTTGCCATCTGTATCCGTATCCGTATTTGTATCTGTATTTGTATCTGTGTCTGTATCTGTATCTGTATCGGTGTTCCCTTTACTTCGAGATCCTTTTCCTTTTTGTCTGTCCAATTTTTCACCCCCGTTCTTTGAAGTTCTGCCAAGAATGGAGTCGTCATCTGTTGCCTGGATTTTCCCACCACTTTCCTCCACAACTCGTCTGGTTTTTACTTCATCATCATCGGTTTTTTCCGGCTTTTTTTCTTCTTCTGGTTTGGTTTTCATTGCTCCCCATTTGGAGGGTTTTTTAGCTTGAGCCCTATTTTTTGTCGAGGCTTTGATGGCCGTTTCATTAGATTCATCCGGCTTCGCAGCCACATCTTCTTCATCATCCTTTCCCTCTTTATTCTTCTTCTTCTTCTTTTTCCTGTAGAATTCTCATTACATTGACTTTTAGGATTTTGAATCTCGACAATTAGTCAAAAGAGACCCAAACAAAAAGCATCGTACAATATTTTCTGCATGATAATTCAATGACCAATTAAAATGATAAGCATGAACGTGAGCCCTCATTATTTAAATTAAAGCACATTGGATGATTTCTTACGCAGAGCCATCATCCTCCTCCTCCTCCTCCTCCTTGACTGCTCTTTTCTCTTTCCCCACTCTTTCGCTTTTCAATTCTACATCGACCACCTTCCCCAGTGCCACACTTGAAACAATACACAACAAACAACAATTCAGTTAACATGAACGAATTGAACCGATTTCCCCATTTTCCCATCATTTCCACAGCAAGAAATTCTAATGTCAAACTATATAGAATTTACCCAGTTTCCTTGTCATCTTCAATCCGTTTGGTCTCTTTTTTCTCAATTTTCTCTATTCTGTCACTTTTCTCTATTCTCTCATGTCTACCGAGTTTATTCCTTCGGAGTTTTTTGCGTCTTTTACCGTCGCCCCATTCTAATACTTCTCCTTCTATTCCCAATTTACTTTTAGCTTTGACTCTGCCGTCACTGTGGAAATTAAAAAAAGGAGAGCAAAAGAAATTTGAAATTGTCCAACTTTTTTCCGTTTTTGTACAAAATAGTCGACTTTCAAAATATTTCAATAATTAAGGTATAATGTCAAATATTTGTGTTGTACATGGACGAAGTCGCCTCGCTTGAGTGGTTCTTTGATTGTTTTCTATATAGACACATATAGGGAAATGGAGACAGTCAATGTATACGGATAGTTAGTGAGATAATGAGATAAGGAACTCTAATTTTAATCTTACATGGCTCCTTCATCTTCATCTTCTTCCTGAGCACGCATCCGAGCTCGACTGTATTTTTTTCCCGCAACAGAAAATACGAATACACAAAGGACTAAGGCGAGGGACAGAGTGAAGGACCACTCCCGTTTGTATCTGTCCATTTTCTCCTTCAGAATATACACCACAGCCACAGAGAGAGAGATGTTCAATCACAGGGTCTCATTTCCCCAATCTAAACCCGCCACAAAAATATATCCTTAAAGGTTTTGAAGTTTGAAGAAAAACAAATCAACTCGAGCGCACGTACACAGGATAACTTTTTGCAGCACATATAATATAAGGAAAAACTAAAAACAAGAGCTTTCTCTATATTCCATTGTTTTGTATATGAATGAGTCAATAAATTTTGTAGACACAATGAGCAAAGTTCACTTTTGAGCTCTCCACACTTCCACACACAGTTTTTGTTTTTACATATACATATGGTATACGATAATCATAATATATCTATTATATATAGTTCAATATTTTATTCACACGAAAATACTGATGAAAATCAATCTCAGTCCAATATTTATAATTTATAATGAATGTGAGGAATTATACATATGTGCAAATCCTCATTTTTTAATTCTTAATTTCTTCATGATTTTGAATTTAATTATTTTCCCCTGTAAATAATACAGCAACTGCTTTTGTAATTACAATTGGACATCAAGAATTTAACTTGCTAATTTTATTTGTAATAAAATAACGATATACTCTAGTAAAAGTGAATGCATGTGAGTTAGTGAGTACGGAATATGGATATTTAATACATAAGTGTAGGTAACATTCATAAATAATTAATTATACAAATTACCACTCATTTACTTAGCTCCTATTATTTTTATACAATTTGTGTTTTTACTTTTTAATTATAAAGAGTCCAATTTAAGTTTGTTCAACCTCCCGATATCCATTATATTTCCACAATATGCGCTTCCTCGTCCCTTTATGCCACTTTGTTTTTGCAACTATATAACTTTATTAACGTCAATTTCATTGGTAATCTTAATTGTAATTAGTAAATTATGTTTCAGGTAGCTAACTGCAGTTTATTCGTATTTGACATGTAGTTCTAGTTCTCAATAGTTTTTGTATAAGTCAGAGGTCAAATGTCAAATGTTAAAAAACTAATGTCTATTTTTTTCGTTCTTTTTTTAATGTATTTTTATAGTATATATTTGTATGTATATTATTTTGTATGGGTAGAAGCCTCGTATTTTTTTGTGATTCATAAATTAATTATTGTGTGTATACATTATAGTAGCAGCCCTTTCTTTCCCTTCATTTCTCTCTCGTACATAAATAAGTAATATAAACTTATGTATTTATATTTCAAGTTTTAAAAGAATTAAACTGAAAAACTTAAATTCGTAACCTTCAAATTCGTTCTGTTTTTGTGAGAAAATGAGAAATTTCCTCTAATTATTAACTTACATTAAATTCAATAAATGCATTTTACTGTACAAAAAAACTCGAGAATTGTGGATTCAAAATCAAAATCAAATACATATATGAAGATTGGGAATGCAATTTGTAGGAATTATATGATTGCATTTTGAGGGGGAGGGGGGGTGGGAGTGGTGGGGTGGATTCACTGATGATTTTTTCTACTCGTAGAGAGTATTGTCGTATTGAGAAGAGGAAGTTGTGGGGACCAATTCAAATTTGGTGAGTCGATTCGGTCCGATTTCACTAACGAAAATAGTGGATCCGTCATTGGACACGGCGATATCATGAGGAGAAATGAAGGATCGTTTGGATGTCCATGTGTCCACCACTTGAGATGTTTTCCAGTCGATTGTCAAGCCTTGAGTGGAGGCAGGAGCCGAGCCAGCCCCATTAATTGCGTATAATCTTCGAGCTGTACAAATAATATACAAAATTTTTCAAATTACGATAATTATAAGACTCATCAATTAATTTAAGTATCCGCAGAAAAAAACCGAGAATTTATTCGGGGGGACTCACATGCGTAGGCGATACCGAAAATCCGTCCAATGTAAACTCCATTTGTGACCGAGACGATTTCCCCGTATTGTTGTGGATTCTGAATGCCGGCATTAATACAGAGGACTCGTCGATGTTCCCGATCTGCTGCACACAAAATGTCCTCTTCTTCGATCAAAGCGAGACTGTGTGGGATGGCCAATGTGGATCCCTTCCCTTCTTTCCAAATCCAACCTGATTAAATTCACACACATCCACAAAAACATGTATTTTCTAAATGCGACAAAAGCTGAGAGATCCAATCACAATAACATTCAAAAGAGAGAAAGTTGAGAATACATTTAAGAGAGAAAGACAGAGAGAGAGAGAGAGAAAATAAATACATGGAGAATTAACATTGCAATTTTATTTATTTTTTACCTTCTTCACCGAATTTGGCAATGAATTTTCCATTCTTGTCAAATTTCATGATTCTGGAATTGCAATATCCATCCGCGACATAGAAATCCCCTGATTTGGCGACAGCCACGTCCGTTGGTTTACAAAAATGTTCATTGTCCGTCCCTGGCTCGAATGCATGTCCAAGTGTCAACAGAGGCTTGTCTGATCCAGGCAAAAACTATATAATTGTGGGTGTACGTACAGAAGAATTCAAATTACAATCAATATACAGATAGTATTCAAGGTAAGGTTTTGGTTGGTGGTGTATTTTAAATTATTTTCATCGTAATTTGCGTTGTGTTTACTTTGAAGACTTGATGAAGGGCAACGTCTGTGAGCCAAATGCTACTGTTATGATCAATGGAGATTCCATGTGGCATGTAAAACAAACTCCCACCCCATGATGCCAATAACTGACCAGATTTGGAGTCCAGAACGACGATCGTGTCCTCGTCAATCGGGCCTTCATCCGCTCGTGTGTAGTGATTCGAGTCATTGAATGATCTACAGGGCATATATAAATTATAAATCACTCAAATTTCTATTATGTACATGTACTTTAATACAATTCTCGGCTGCACAATTTAACTTTCTCTTGCTCTTCAATAAAATCACAAGAAAACTTTACATTCTTTTTTTATACAATAAGAAAAGATCAAGTTTGACATGATGCGATAAAAAGAAAGTGTCAACTGTCATCAACTCCTTTTGTCATAAATAACAAACTTGACTATCTGCCCAACTCCAACTCCAACTGTCTCTCTCCATGCAGTTCTATATTTATATGGTATAGCACACGAAAAATGAGTTTTTGCTCGGTTGCCAAAACTTTGTTACCCTGTGCACAAACAAATAAATAATAAATGTCCAAGGAAAAGGAGGGATAAGAAATAAAAAACCCCTTCACGTTTTCTTCTTTCTTCCCTTTTGTGCCGACGACTCGAGGATCACAAGAGGAAGAGATGAATCAAAATCAAAAGATAAAAGTCTTTTTTCCTTTTTATAAATTCATTCCAAATTCCAAATTCAAAAAGAAAAAAACCATGCAAAAGCCTTTTTTGTCCTTCGTGAAAATTCTCCGTCATTCGCAATGTCGCATTGTGTATCTTACAAAATGCGGACTGTACTGTGAAAAGGGGCGAGACTGACGCACAACTACTGGAGAAAATCCATGGAAAACCGTCACATTCAATTAGTTTTCATGTAGAGTTTGAAGTTAGCGAACAAAAGTGAGCAGCTGGCAGTTGTTTTTATCAAGTTGTGGTGATTATTTTTATTGTTTTTACGGTTGTTTTCTCCAGGAATGAGAAAGAGCGTAATGGTAAATGGTAATACACATCTGTTCTGTACGTACACATCATAAAATTATACAGAATACAGAATACAGAACACAGATAGATCTCACAACTCTGATAAGACGAAACTCAGGAAATGACTTTCCAGGTGGGTTTTCTATATAGAGAGAATGTGGGGAATGGAAAGAAATGGAAGGAGAGAGTGAAAAAAAGAAATCGGGTATTCTGTTCAGTTCCCCCTATTTTCCACTATGACTTGACATTACTCTCGCCTCCTCCTCCACACACTCACACTCCAACTCATCGTAACTCTCCTGGAGGGACATGAACATGAATAAGTAAGCTGAAGGTGTGCAAAGTGTCCGGGAGGAACTGAAAAAACTTGTTAGTGCCCGTGTGTCGTCTTCTACAAAATCCCTCCAGCTCCGGCTACACAGCTCCATGAGCTTTGAGCTTTCCTCTCCACCATCAAAACTATATCCAACACTCCTGTTTTTTCACCTTTTTCCTGTTTGTCTGTCTGTCTGTATTCTGTATAAAACACTTTCACATTCAAAAAGTGAAAAATACTGATCGTGAGAGGCTGTAGGGGAAAAAAATGAATAAGTGAAAAAAAAAAAAAAAAACGTACGCTGCATCCCAGACGACGGTGCCACGATGGAAAACAACTGGATTCCCGGATTTGTCCACGTCCACACCAGAGATTTGTCCCAAATCATACTCTTCCAATGGCCAACCCACAACTTCCTCCGGGTGTGAAACTTCTTCTGCTATCTACAAACCCAAACAACACAAACACAAATTTCAAATCATTAATTTTAATTATGTATATCGTACTCATTATCCAAATCCGCAAACACACATTCAATTACAATTACAGTCACAAGTCTAAAGACATGTAAAGCTTTATGCACACAAATGATAAACAACTAAAATAAATACAAGTACAAAGAGTAATTGAATTTGCCTTTTCTCTTTGTATTCAACTCGCATTGTAAATTGTAAATCTTGAGTTCATGCCCTTTGTTTGAATTTGAATTGGTTTCATTCTCTCTCTCTCTTTCTCTCTCTCTCTGCTTTGAGTTTCCTTTCCAAATTTGCCTTTATTTAATTTGTATCGTACACGGAGAGAGAACTTGAAAGGGGAAAGCTAGCTTTCAACATTTTGTGCTCGCTCCTTTTTTTTCTATTCTGGTTTTTTGTCATGAAAACTCTCAAGCTTTTGAAAATGATTAAAAGAGCTGAGAGAGAGAGAGCGAGAGAGAGAGAAACTGTCGAAAGCTAGTGGAAAGTCAAGAGTCGGGAAAATATCCTTTACAACTTGATAACGTTACTCGACGACTGTGGGAATTTGGCCATCCGGAATTTAGATTCTCAAGTCCAAATTCTCTCTTTTCCAGATTCCAAATTCCGAATTGGCGTTTGTATTGGGGGGAGTATAAGGGCCAAGCGGTGAAAGCGTAATGAGCGTTCATGTACGAGCGATTAAGTTTCCCCCGACTCGCAATAACACTCTCTCGACTCCACTTCCCTCGTTCTGTCGTTCGTCGTCGTCGTGTTCTAAAATCCAAAGAACCAGAAGAACCAGAACTCAAACTAAAGGAAATCGATATAGTTCCCCCGTGAAATTTCACCTGCCCATTCATTCTACCAATACAAATCTGCCCGAGAGTGTAAAAGTAAAAGCACTCACATAATACAAAATTACCACCACCACCACACACCACCGAGTTGGTCCAAAAGTTCCAAAACACTCTTGAACCACATTCAACTCTCTCTCCGTCCTTTCATTAAAGCATTCGCCCAAAGCCCAAATGAAACCTTACTATCGTACTTTAACCCAAACCGGATTTACACAGTCGCATGACAGTATAAATAAAATATAAAATATTCCATATCAATTTGACATAAACTCGAGAGAATTCTGGATTCTCCGTCCTTTCATTCCCCCCAAATGTTTGTATGACAACGAGAGAGAGAAAAGGGAATTTTAAATATAGACAAAATGGATGCAGATGTGAACTGTGAAGAAGCCAAAATGTGAGATGGTTCAAATTCAAATTCAAATAAATTAAATTAAACTTGTGTTGTGTCATTTGTGTATTTCCCCCGACAAATGCGAGAGAATAAATGTGAATGAGAAAAGGAGAATGAGAAGAATGACCAACAATTTGTACGCTCTTTGTAAGAATCTTTGCAAGAGCTGAAACTTTATGTTTTATGTTACTGTGTAAGTATGTATATGCAGAAAACTCTTGAGATCTTGAGATTTTGAGATGTTAAGGCATTCTGGGAATCTGGGATTTGGGATTTCTAAAGATTCTTCACATCTAACGTCTAAAGGGCTCCTCTTCTGCTGCACATGAAGACACAGACACTGCATTTATTTTCAGATGTAGACTGTGCAAATGTGTGGAGGCATTGGAATAGTGGAAAAGACGACGGTTGAAAATGGTCGCTGGGGATGGAGGAGTTGGAGGACGGGGACAAATACTGGAAATTCCCCATTGGAATCCCATGTTCGATTGGGCTTCTCAAAAACTCAATCCCATTGAACAACATTTGAACAAGTCTTCAGTCCAAGTTGACATTTCTATGCAGATGAAACGGAGATACGAATACGAATACGAATGCGACGTACTCACATCTTCTACAATATATACTCGACAGAGAGAGAGAGAGAGAGAGAATCTCTTGAATTTTTCTCTCAGATAGAGAAAATCCAATTGGCTTTTTCTCCTGGAGTTTCCACTCGAGTTTTCCCCATGTTCGTGTGTGACTGTGTGACTGTGTGTGTGTTTGGATCTTTTCATGTTCTCATAGTCACATCGGGATAAATTTCCCAATTCCAATATCCAAATCTGAATCGACTGAACTGAATCCTTTCCCTTCGATCTAAGAGAGAAAGAGAGAGAGAGAGAGAGAGAGAGAGAAAGTGAGTGAGAGAGAGGCTTGTAAATTTCCCTTTTTGCCTTCTCTCTCCAGTGCCACAGTCAGTTCGAACTTGGAATAGAGAGTGCCTGCTTATTTTATCTGTATCATTTTCCTCCAAATTCTCTATCTCTATCTCTCTCTTCTGCATTTCCGTTTCCCGTATTTCCAGCCAACTCTTTTCTTTCTTTTTTTTCATCCAACTCGAAGGAAGAAAAATCTCACATTTGAAAACCTTTTCTTTACAAATTTTTCGTCCTTTTCCTTCCCCATTTATTTTTTCCCTATATATATATATACATAAGTCCAAAATGAAATGTTCGCGTTCCACATAAATTTCCAAGCTCACGGGTTTAGAAAAAAAACTGTCAGGATTATTTTAATATGTTTTTTACACAGTCAAAAGCACGAGACAACATTCACGGGAAAAGCACTGAAAATCTAATTAGAGAATGTGGAGGAATTTTCTGAATAAAAATTATACCTTTTCATCGAATTGTCGTTTGAGTAAAGCTCGTACATTTTCCTCGGCGGATTGGTAATCCGTTGGAGTTCCCATCACTCCGAAAATAAATGTGGGTAGAAATGAGACGATGGAGAAAGTTATGAGAAGACATTCCCCGATTTTATTCCCACCCATCAGATTTATAAGCATTTTTATTTAGGCAATGAAAATTACGATATTTTAAATTTCAAAACCTTTAACTTTAACTTTAACTTTTTCCGATTGAGAGCACACAGTTGAATAAGTTTGACGAACGAGTGACGTGCACTGATTTTGTATTTGACTTTTTGTACTTTGTTCGGAATTGAAGCGAGCCGTGAACACACTGATATATGGAGTTGTGAATAAGAAAACCCACCGCATGTCCGTATCTAGAAATCGAGATATTTGAGTTTTCCTTTTGGCCGCTTTCGCGCCAAGGCGTTTCTTATGATTTTGTAATTTGAAAAATCACAAGAAAGAAATCGCCATATATTTTGTTTAAATTTAACTAAAATTTGGAAATTAATTAAAAATATTTACAATTTTTTTACAAATTTCTAATTTGTTGTATAAAATAGCCCATGTTTTTCTACATATTAATATGCAAAAAAGTGAAAAAGGACATGCGGCGGGTTTTCTTATTCACAACTCCATATTTTATTGTTATGTTATGACGTATGGAGTGTGTGAAGAGGAAAACACAAGTCAGATTTTTTCATCCACAGGTTGTGGTTTTTCTCGTCGTTATGCCTTTCCTTTTCGTTCGTTCGTTCGTCTGTCCGTCTGTTTCTCTATTATTTTGTGGTTACACTTGTATAGCTTTTGTACATGCACTATAATGTAAAATAAATACAAAATGAACTTGAAATGTTGAAATATTAGTACTAAATTCCGTATTTGATTTCTGACACTTGACACGATTTCTCTTGAGGAAATTCAAGAATGAATTGTATTTGCTTTATATATATATATGTTTTATTCTTTTCAAGGGAATTTAAATTGAAACTTAAAAACCGTGTGTGTTTTTCCAAAGAAAACAAGAAAAAAGTGTGTGAAGTGTTTACAAAATGTGGAAATTAAATGAGAATTTGTAGATATTCAACGGTATTGGGTGGACTGACGTTTGATTTGACAGCTGCTTCCTCTCTTCCGTATATTTCTCTTCCTTTTTCTTTCTTTGATGAGTCGAGTTGTAAAAAATCCGAATACTGAATGCCAAAATGTTGACAAATTGACAAATTGACGGAAATTGTCTTTCTAAAGGGAAAAAAACAGGGAGAAATTTTGTACTGAGGAGACTGGAGCCCGAGTGCTTTTTGTCTTTTCTTTTGTCTAGTATATTTTTTTAGATATTTTATTTTAGTTTTTGTGTTTTGTATATTGGAGACTCGGAATTGGAAAGAAATTTCAAGCAATCTGTTGGGGATTCGGGACTCGGATGTGAAATGAAATGACGAAGCTGTGTATGTGTGTGTAGTGAAAGTACGGACGTCACTAGAAGAAGTATAGAATAGAAGGAACGAAACTCTCAAGGCTCACAGAAATATATCTGTATATGTAATAATAAAACTGTGGAGGAGCGGGATTCTATCTAGAAAATATAATAGTCGGATTCTACATAGACATAGACACATTCTCATTATATCTACATACACTGCTTCTCTCCCCTCTCTCGCTTTCTCTCTTTCTCTCTCTTTCTCTCGTATATATCGGAAACTCTCTGAAACCCGTTTTAGCTCGTGGACGACGACGCAACTCCCATTGATTTACTAACGCCCACGGCTGCTTTCTACTTTCTCTTCTTTATGGATATTCCTGTTCCCGTTCTTTCTCGGGAAGCTCTTGCTTTTTTTCCTCATCCATTCTATTCATACTTGAACCCATTACCTCCCATTAACTTTTCACAGAAAAATCAGAGTGCGTCTCTCATTTACACACGTTCAAATTCCAAATTCTTATGGAGAATACAGATATAGGAAATGCAATATGTATATACATCATGTAATGAAATGAAATGAAATATATAATGAGAATAAAATATATACTGTCGGTGTTATAGTTGTTTATTTATTTAATTTTGAAATGATTCTTTCGTATAGGGTTTTTGTTTTTTATATAGTTTTTGGCATTTTCACAGTCAAAATCTCACAGTACACGCTGTTATAATTTTAATTTTTAACATTTGATTATTGTCTACATATATATTTTACTCAACTTATTTTTACATCATGTTACATAGCTATATTTACTCGATACTCTTGTAATTAATTAAGTTTTTTCAAGTTTATATCTTTCTTTGAGTCTTGAAGCATCAGAATATTTTGGCTTTTCTTCCCCTCATCTTTCACCACACATAATAAATATACTTATCCGGAAAATCGTGGAGTGGGAGGGGTGTGGCTTTTCTTAATCAACAGAAAAGAAGGAAGTTGAGAATCTCACAAGTACAATTTATCCCCTGACTGTAAGAATAATATAATAATACGAAATTTCTAAAAGGTTTTAATTTTCTGTACTAAAAACGTAGATGAACTATTGTGAGAGAAGACAAATAATACAAATTGAGATCATCGATTATTGTTTTTTACCATTTAACCATAATTATATGGCCATTGTGAGCATTTTACATTTCTTCATACTTCATATATTATACATATAGTACAACAACATGCACAATGTATTAATTACTTATTATTTTTACCCCATATTATGATGGTCTATTAATTTCTATAGTATTTATATCTACACGTTGAGGTAAAATGGGTACAAACTAAGAATGATAGAACATTGTGTGTTTTTATACTGAGAGTGTGAGCTGAAAATGATGAACTTTCTACAGTTTTCTACTGAAGCAGAAATCAAGATTCTTGTGGTTGTTGTTGTTGTTATTTATTACTTTGATTTCTGAGCTCTCGTCATTTTGTAGGGTCGTTTGAAGAATGAAGGGGGTCCCTTGGGTTGTGACCATAAGTAACCCGTCCCGGACATGCTACAATAAGCATTGTAGTATCTCCCTGGGCTACTACAAAACGACCACAATGGACACCGACATCGAAATCTCAATGAAAATTCCTCTTTGCACATTTCATTCCACCAACATGTTCTCTGTAAATATAGACAATGAAAAATGAGTAAAACAAGTACATATGTATGTAGAGTAAAAAATAAAACTGGAATTCATAATAATACGAAGCAGATGGGATTTACTTCGGTCAGGTACTCGTTAATCGTGTCGTCATATCGTTGAGGTTCATTTCCACTGCTGTATGCTCGACTATCCGACACTTTCCTCAAGGATGTAGACTTTGTTTTCCCATTCATCGATGAGGCTGATGATGGGGGAGATTTCCCATTTGTAATGGTCGTGATTTGACTGGGGATGGAGGAAATGAAACTAATGAGAGCAAAACAAATGTAGAGGAAAAGAAAAGAGTCCACACCACCACCACAGCAAGTCTTCATTTTGATTTATTTTCAGATTCTCTCTCTTCCTCGCTGGATTTATTAATTTAATTATATACTTCTCTATACCAAAGATTGTCTCGCTCACTTATTTCCCTTCCGTCCCAGGAGAGAAGGTATTTAATTATTAATAATTATTCGAGTTATTCCGTCTCACTTCTTCTTCCTCTTGCATCTCTCTCTTATCACACTGTCTCGTACTCGTACAATTTTTTTCTATCGTGTGTCAAACCTATCACATCTTCTAGTACGTACATATATGAGATGAAACGGATTAAAATATCTCAAAAGCACAAAAGTCTCACGCTCAGAGTCAGAAGCAGGTAGAATAACTTTCACTTTCCTTTTGTATTTGTCTCCAGAAAGTTTTATGAATACTTTCTCTTCTGGTCCAGAGTGAAGTGGAATCTGTTTTATTCTCAAATGGAATTATAATTTTTCATTATGATCTATTAGATCTATAAGTACACAGGGAATGACGAAGGGGAAGGATCCTTCTTTTGTATTATTTTGAATTACTTCATCGCCCGCCTTCCTCGAACGTCAGTAGCTGCTTTTCTCTTTTGGTTTGGCATCTTTGGACGCAACCAAACTCCAGTCGTAGAAGATTTTGTATACACCTATAATATAGGTGTATACAAAAAAATCTTCTCCATCTATATTATGGATGGAAAAGAAGAAGAGTGTACTCAGATTTGCTCAAGGCTGTACTACGTACAAAGACGGATTTTTGCGCATGGTACCCGCTCAAAACCGATACTACCCGGTCAAAGCCCTAAACATACACACATGTATATTCTATTTCTGTAATCTTTCGCAATACCTACGTTGATGCTGCAGTTTTAGGAATGAATCAAGTATGTACACGAACTTTTAATTATTTAAAGTTGTACATGACGAGATAATACTAATTATTAAATAATATATTTAATGCGAATACGTACCCTCTGCAACATTTTCTCATTCCAAGCCTTTATATTCTTTTAATGTTCTCTTCTCGATTCTCAACATGGTGTACAAATATATGATTTGTAAAAAATCCTTACGAAGTGTATGCAACGTAATTTAATTGAGATATCGGGATTCAGAAATACAGCTAAATATAGCACAGAATAAGTAAATATATATGTATTTATTCGTGCATGGAATTTCTACCATCCTACGGTATTCTGAGGATGAGTAGAATTTTGAGTAAATGAGCAGAAAAGAAACGAGACAAGTGAGAGAAAAATCAGAGTCTGAGTACCAGCCCATACATTCATACATTGTATGACACACATTTTATGACTTGGGTATGGAATGGACTCGGACCGCTGGACCCAATAAACGAAGGGTTTGGATGTGTGAGTCATCTTCTGCCTTTCCATTTTGTCTTTCTTGTCTCTCTCTTTTTTGTCTCAAACTTCTCGATTTCTTTTTGTATGTATTATCGTATGAAGTGAGCAGAGAGAGCAGGCTCTGTCACACGTTAAAGTATACGAAGTGA
>JAIUND010002323.1:0-23432 GCA_034699125.1 Gisinianus flammeolus
GTTATACAATCCCTGGGACTCTATTGTATAGGGGACTCTATAAAATAGAGGGAGTCTATTCTAGTTTATACGGTATACGTAATTTGTCAAAAACATGACATTCCCTGTACAGCTAGAAACCACCAAAACCTATTCTCTGTCCATTTTTAAATATATAATTTGACTTATTGTCTCTCACGTGACCAAAGACCACCTTTGACATTTCCTCCCTTAGTTTGTATATTAACCTACATATATGTATACGATCGTATACACTTACGCATAATTTATCATTATACAAAGTGGAAAAGAGAGACAATGTCCCTTTTGTATAGGATGAGCTTAATGTTATGGACTCTGTTTTGTTTTCTCCTTAAAACATCATAATAATAGTCAATCACAAAATGGATTAGGGGAAATACGATCATGTGTTATGGAATAAATAATAAGCTCTTCACTTTTTCCCGAGGGGAAACATTGAGAAATGAGAAATTAATAAAAATATAGTCGTACGTTTACATGAATGATAAAACGTATATGGTAGAATTCGAACAGAATAGATAGTATAATAGATTCAGTTCAATGTGTATCGAATATGTGGGTTTACATGATCTCAAGCTATATATTTCAGTCTTTTTTTAAAATGCTGTCTGCATAATCAAATGACACCGGCTGCTTTTCAAAGAGGAAGCGGTTAGAAAGTGATTGACATATGGACATATCGAATTGAAAATGGATCAAATTGGGAATTGAAAACCACAGGTCACAGGATTAGTATAAAACTTTCCGCTTATTTATGAGCAGTTGTAGTTCCAAGTCACAAAGTCAACAATGAGCAATGAGGAACGCACATTAGAATTAAAGTAAAAAATCACGCTACGTACACACATTTAGGTATACTATATGGGGAAAGACTATACTATAGAGAGGAAGGAATCTCTCGGAGTTCACAATTAAATTATATAAGGAAGGAAATGTATTCCCTGAATTTTATTAAATGGAATCTCGGCATACCTTCTTCCGATGGTTCTACGGCTTCAGTTTCAGTGTAGAATTGAGTTCTGCCGTGGTTGCTAGTATTAGGAAGTCTCTGTTGATGAGTCATGACGATGCTATTCTTAAATAAATCTTTGGCACACGAATAATTTTCTTGTGAAAGAAACTAAAGGAAACAATTATGACTACAGATGTACTATGTGATACTTTCGTACTCATCTAAAACGTGTCTAGTCTTTTATCAAATGACAAATTAAAATATGTATATAAGTAGGTACTGCTAAAAATTAATAATGTCGCGCGCGTGTTGCTTCTCACGGATTCCACCAATCAATCGCACTATCACAATTTCAAAATTATATTAAATATATTACTAAATTTGCTAATTATTAAGACGATTATAAAGTTATAATCGTCAGCTATATTTTAAATTGAAGACACTTTTCCCTTTGTCTTTGCGTCTCCTGGTCCTAATTTAGGACTCCTAAAACGATAACGAAGAAGAAGAAGATTTTTATAGAATTCAGAATTCACAGCGACGGAATTCCGTGAAGAGCCGTAAAGTTCACATTTTAAAACTGACGACGACGACGAGAGCTGAGTGAACTTGATGAAATATGAGGTTTTTCAACATCAACAAACCTGCATTAGTTTTCCATCCCTATGGAAACGGACCCCAAATAAAAACGTACATATATCGATCTTATGTCATATTGTGTGCTCCTTCAATTCTATACACGAAACAAGAAGTGTAACTGAATCAGAATGGACATGAACGTAATTTAATTCTTTTGTATTGACATACCTACCCTTTCGTCATGATATAAATACATGGGCATGTCCTATAGTATATTTATGTATTGCTTTTTACACTCGTGTGTATCGTTAGTATACATCAGACATCAGCTACACATCCCCCCTCGTTTTATACGCATATGTCTCTTTGTATATGTACATTCATACAATCATGGTTTGTAATAGTGCTTCCTATTATTGGGCCATGACCATGCTCTTACTGCTCTTTCATCAGTAATATAAGAAACCAATTACTTGTACCATAAACTGGACAGGTGAGCAATGTAAATATAAGCTCCATATTTACACGAGTTACAAGTTCATGTTACACTCTAAACTATAGTCTAAACTATAGTCTAAAAGTCTAAACTCTAAAGTCTATAGCAGTGAACGTACGTGCAAGAAAAGGAACCTTATGAGCTTATGACTTTCTTTTCATTCTTTCTTCATTATTGTTTCATTCGTTTTGCAAATTGTTTTTTTTATCTGTATACAGTTCAACAATCCACTTCCTATCCTTTGCTGAATCGCATATAGTGATTATAAACGAATGTCAAATATTTAATATTGTAACAATGAGCAATGAAGCCAACATTATTTAAACGGAGAACAGAGTACGCAAACACATAAGAGGTGAACGAATGTCAGTATGTATTTGTATATAGTCGTGCATTTTGTTTGTAAATACCATATCCTATTTTATATTTGATTGAGAGCTTATGTATGCGTTACAAATAAAACTTATGAAATAACTTAAATAAATGCATTGTTATGATGTATTGTTGAGATTTGAGACAGGACAAGAAAAATGCATTTTTTCAGTGTGTGTACTTACACGTTTTGACAATGACTGTGTGTTGTTGCACGGAAATTCATAAAAATAAGCCAACTATTTCCCTAACCCATCAGCAGTTCTGAAAACACAATACAACTCAATGCTATTTTGTTCTTTCCTTTGACAAAATCTACGAAAAAGTTTGGTGCTGTAAGGAATGACATTTAGTTATATTGACAATGTTTGATTGGTGAGGGCAGAAAGAATAAAGATCAGTCTTCATCAAATTCCTGACGGCTCAAACTCAAAACTGAAGACAAGTCACAAAAAAAATCCCTTAATCGTAGTCCCTACAATCCGTACAAAATTAATAATCTGGGAAATTGAATCCCTTTATCATAACTATTAATTGTTTGAAACACACACTTTATTACTTTTTTCATTATGCATGGATAAAAAAGGAAACCTTTAAAAATTTCAAATATCCGTTGTCTGTACTTTTACAAAACTTTTTCAAACTGCACTACATAAATAAATATATATCAAATTCTTTGGAGAAATCATATTTATTTATTTATTTATTTAAATAAATATATTAAATATATAGCAGGGATTTTATTATGTCTTGTGAGTCTACAGATTCTCACACACATGGCTCGACCATAGGTTACAATATTTACGAAATTCCAAATTATCGTGTTGATGAAATATTTGACAAAAACTCTTGGTTTCCGTAGCTTTAAGAAATTAAAAAACAAACATTAAAATCAATAGACTTACATTGAAGATCCGGTAATCAAAGTGAAAATTCAACGATGCGACACCAATGTCGAAAATTCAAGTGAAAGTCAAAAGTTGACTGTTCATCGAAAGAGAAAGCAGATATTATTGTTGTGAAATGCAAATGATATGTAATATACAAAAGAAAAAGTAGTAAGTAGTATAACAAGTTCTCTTCAAGAAGGTACAAAAGATAACACGGATGACATCACCATGAAATTAAGTAAATAAAAGTACTCAGCACCAGCAATTTCTGTCGTGAACAGGGACATTTTCTTTTTGTAAAAAAAAACACAAGAAAAGAAAACACTTCACTTTAGCGTCAAATCCACAGGAATTCACGTCAACTTTATTGACAATGGAAGTAACCGCTGAAAACTTGGAAAACCTGGAAGGTTTAAACAATTTGGCTGAGGATAGTTCTGCTTCTGATTCAGAGGATAATGTTGTTGAGGCCGACGACGCAATGCTTGGGAGCCTACAACGAGGATTGAAGACAATCTCGAGCCATGCGAGAGCATATATGAATACTTGTACAACCGGTAAAAACAGACTAGCACTTGGTTGCTGAATTTTCTTTTCTCCACCTTTTCTTTAAGTGTGTATTGCCTGATAGTCCGAGAAAGAAATGAGCAACACCGTTTCTTCTTCTTCTATGTTCTATATCACGTTCTGGACAAAAACTAATAATTTGTATGCACAATGTACACTATTATTTATTCAACTCGCGACCATGTACAAATTCCAAATAATTTTTACTCTACTTCAACCTAAATGTAGAAAATGAATATGGAGCAAGTGAATGCCGAATACAGGTCATTCCAGCACACACATCACGACAATCAATACTATAGGTAGAAATATTCATGAAACTCTCCACGCATGCAGTTCTATTCTATTTATATATACTGTAGTTCTATAGCTATATAACATAACATGAAATTGTATGAACACTGTCATACGTCCCTCTTAAATTTTTTCGTCAGTTGTTTTCTCCACTCGGGGAAATGATGTTATGTTGTTTCGATTCGAATAATTCCAAAATTCGCAGTCGTCACCTTCATTTTGTATAGTTGACTCCAATAACCCTCACACGTCAGATTATATATTGCAAAAAAACCTAGACAAGTAAAATTCTTAATGTATTAAATGTATAGTGTATACTACTCGATTCCAGCATGAATGTAACTACTATATATATGGTACATACTACATACACCTTTTTTTATATAATGCACCTTTGTTTACTCAAAAGTCGAACACGCAATTTCTGGATTTGCAAAAATAAACAGATGAAGTTCAGAAAATGCTGTGAAAAAGGTGAAGGAGAAATAAGGTCAAATATTAAGAGTATTATAGAACAAGAAAAAACTATTTTTGTACAATCTAAAACATGCGGACATGACTTTTTCCTATATCGGCAAAGCAGTCTTTTATATTTTTAATTTGTCTTCATATTTATTTACACACATTTTTTTTTTGTAACACTTTGCATGACTTTTTTGGATCGTTCGAAAAATGAAAATACCCTATATATAGGTGAAAATAGGAAAAATATGCAAAACCGTTTGGAAACATCCATGTTGTCTCTGTTAAAATCGGAACAAGTTGTAAAGGAGATTCCAACGCTCGTTACCAGTGTGGTGGACAAATTCGTCACAGATATGGAAGAAGAAGATGACAACTCGGACTGTGACCAACCAATTCATTGTTTCAAGCCCATGCACAAAGGCAACGAGGAGAAAATGGATGAAATGTCCCAGAAAATATTTAAAGTACTGAAATTGAAATCCGTATTAAATATCGTAAACCCAACCCACGTTCATATTTAATTAATTAATAATATTTCCTTCCTTCCTTCTGTATATTTTTCATTAGCTGTTCCAAGATAAAGTGGATGATTTTGAAAAAACTTTGACGGAAGAAAATTTAAAAAAACTTCCAAAATTTGCTCAGTTGGAAAAGGAAGTGGCTCTGTCCTTGGACGGTATATACCATTTGCTCTTTTAAATCTATAATCTATCTCAGTAAGTAATGGCTATAATATATATATAGTTTTCAGTTGTTTTCAAAATACAAAACATGTCGGAAAATTTTACAGAATTCGAAGAGAGAGTTAATGAAACGGCGATTGCTATTGGAGCAGGAGACGCTGAAAGTGAGTTTCTTTTCCATTCATGCGATTACTATATTATTGTAACAGTGATTCTCTTTTCCTAATACATTTATTCACATATATTTTATGTAGTAAATCTTGGTCAGATCAAGTTTCATGACCCAGATGAACTCTCAGACGATGAGTCCATTTTGCCGTCAATTGATCCTCTGACAAAGAACGCTATGATGAACCCAGTACGAAATAAATATTGCAATCATGTATTTGAAGAGCAATCAGTTATGGATTACATCATGACCAACGCGAACCCCAAGTAATATTTAGTACAAATAAAATGAAAAAAATTATATTCATCTATACGACCGGCGCTTTTTATAGTTTTGTTACGTGTAAATATGTACAATATTCTTTCGAAAACTAAATGCCTTTTTTCTTTTAGATGCCCATTAGAATATTGCAGAAATGAAAGGGTATTTGAGAAGGATCATTTTGTTAAAATTTCCAAGCTCACTGAACAGGTCAGAAGGAAAAACCTACGAGAGAAAACCGAGATGTACGCCAAATTGTTTTGAGCAATCCATAAAAACAATTAAACCTTTAAATCTTCTACAGTCTTTATGAGAAAAGAAAATAATACGTACGGCAAAAACCAATAAATAACTAATGAATTGTTATTATTATTATTTCGTTTCAATTTCTTAACATAGTAAATAGTATTTAATAATGTACTTATTTTTAAGAACTGATAGCAAATATACTATGAAGGAAGAAATGATGAACACTATTAAACCTGGGATACATCAGATAAAATCAAAATGACAACTTTTAATAACTCTTTGTATTTTTTATTTTTTTGTTGGATTGTATAACTTTTATTATATTCAGCCATGAATGATGAAACCGTGCTAAATTATGTTATAAATTAACCGTTAGGGGTGTATAAGCCTTTCTTTCATTGTTTACTACTATACGATGGAGTTTTAAACAGGAAACAACGGTGTGAATGTTTCAAGCTTTCCAAATTGAACCTATTTATTTAAGGACTAATAATTTAGCGACACTGACTTAAATTCTTCTATTAACAACTTTTGTTTCACTTATATTGCCTTATACAGTATTTAGCCGGTGAAAGTTGCCAAGAAATCCTGTACTACTTTCTTCAGCTTGGCATCAGTTTCATCTGAAATTTTTCCTTCCGTAGCGATGCTTTTAAGAATGTCTTGATGAGAGCCCCTGTTAAAAATCAAACAATAATATTTTAATTATTTTTAGTAGGGTAAAAATATTACAAAATAGTTCAAAATACTAAGAAATGATTTCATTTATACTGTGTACGAATCTCTGAAAATACTTACTTGACGTGTGCAAGGAATTCTATTTCAAAAGCTGTAATTTTAGCTGGGTCCATTTTGTCAATATGACCTCTGACACCACAATAAATGACTACTACTTGATCTTCAATGGCCATTGGAACTGAATAGAGGAAGAATTTGATTATTAAATAATTTTCATCAAGTTGAAGAGTAGACTACGTAGAATGGTAATGATAAGTAATGTTCCTTTAACATTACAATATTTTAGACATACCATATTGGCCTTGTTTAAGGAGTTCAGTAAGACGAACACCACGGTTCAAAAGTTGTTGAGTAGAAGCATCCAAATCAGAACCGAACTGAGCGAAAGCAGCGACCTCACGATACTGAGCCAATTCCAATTTCATGGAACCAGCGACTTGCTTCATAGCTTTTGTTTGAGCAGCTGATCCGACTCGAGACACAGACAAACCGACATTGATGGCAGGTCGGATACCCTGTAAAATTGAATAGTACACAATTGTAACTGATGTTGCATATATTTACATACTTTTTTTGAATGAAACAAAACCATAGTCAAAATATTTATTAAATATGTATTATTTACCTTGTAAAACAACTCAGTTTCCAAGAAAATTTGTCCATCAGTAATAGAGATGACATTAGTTGGGATGTACGCAGATACGTCACCAGCTTGTGTTTCAATGATGGGAAGGGCAGTTAAAGATCCTCCGCCATTTGCATCACTCATCTTAGCTGCTCGCTCTAAAAGACGAGAGTGAAGGTAGAAGACATCACCAGGGTAAGCCTCTCGACCAGGAGGACGACGCAACAACAAAGACATCTAAATAATCAAATCAGTCTTTAATATTATACGAATCATTTCGGAACAGATATTTTAAGTGTGTTGTGACAATTAACATTTTAAAACCCTTATTATTTATTTATGTGCTCAAAAAATAAATACCTGACGATAGGCAACGGCCTGCTTTGACAAATCGTCGAAAATAATTAAAGCGTGTTTTCCATTATCTCGGAAGTGTTCTCCCATAGCACATCCTGAATATGGAGCCAAATATTGAAGAGGTGCAGCATCCGAAGCTGTAGCGCAAACTACGATGGTATATCTCATAGCATCTGCAATACAAAAATCAACAATGTAATTATCTCATTATTAGAATCCTTTCCATTGTATGTATTCAGATAATCGATAATCAATTCGATGTATTAATTTGTACACACCAGAATCTGTTAGCCTTTTTACGATCTGAGCGACAGTTGATCTCTTCTGTCCAATAGCAACGTATATACAATAAAGTTTCTTCTTCTCGTCAGTGCCGTCATTAAATCGTTTCTGGTTGATAATAGTGTCAATGGCAACGGCTGTCTTTCCAGTCTGACGATCCCCAATGATCAACTCTCGCTGACCTCGACCAATTGGTACCAATGAATCTACGGCTTTCATTCCTGTTTGCATAGGTTCTCGTACCGAAACACGAGGAATGATACCTATAGGAAATTGAGTAAAATACAACAATAATTCAATTAAAAACAGGAATTTGAAAATAAACGATAAAAAAATGAGGTAAACATATCCCCGAGTAGTGTATATATTTTCATACCTGGAGCTTTAACTCCGACTCGAGCTCTCTTGGCGTTCTTGAAAGCGCCTTTACCATCAATAGGGTTACCTAACGCATCAACTACTCGACCCAATAATTCATCACCGATTGGAACGTCGACGATGGCTCCAGTTCTTTTCACAATGTCGCCTTCTCGAATGTATCTGTCGTTACCGAATACGACAACACCGACATTGTCGGGTTCCAAATTCAAAGCCATACCCTATATATAAGGAACGGTAATAAATCAACATAAAATTATACCAAGATCCAATATATTCGTTTCCTTAGTAAATTCACACTTGATTTCATCAAAAATTATTATCCTTTTTTTATATACCTTAAGACCAGAGCTGAATTCCACCATCTCTTCGGCCTGGATGTTCTTAAGACCATACACACGAGCGATACCATCTCCAATGCTCAATACTCGACCAGTTTCTTCAAGATCAGATTTAGGTGCAACTCCTAAAATTCTTTCCTCGAGAATAGCCGAGATTTCGGCAGATTGCATCGCCGCGGGTGTTGTGTGCATCCATAATTTTGTCTTAAAAAAAACAAGTAAATAAAGGTTATTTAAGGTCCTTGATACAGACATGATTTTGATCAAGTATTGTTTATCCCTATAAGAAACTCTATTAGGTAGTTTGGAATGTTTGGATATACGAAAAACGAGTAAGTACTAGTTACTTTGAGGACCGGTCACTTTGACCTCAAAAAGAAATGAGAAGGACGTTCTATCTGGACTCTCTATAAAACAACCAAATTACTCGATAATATCACATCTGTTTTGTAGCTTAGATGTATCAATGTACTATGTACTATTGATTTGTTTTATATTCAACAAATAAATAAGGGTTGACCTATAACCTCTCTCTGCACATTGTTGCTCTACTCGTTCCTGTTAAAAAACCTACAGTGTAAATCCAGTTCCAAACATCCGCATCTTATAAATGAATACAATAGAAAAGTTAATCGAGTTTCATGACTTAATTATTTAAAGTTAAAACATATCATAAATGGCGAAATCCATTTTGTTTTTTCTTTCATGGATACAGTTTTAAAACATTACTACTAGCCAAAAAGTGTACATACACATAGTTGAACAGTATCCACCTCACACGATATCTTATGACCTAAGAATATTATTGTATAATATATACAAAAGTGCTAAAAATATCCTTCATTTCACAGCCATTTCTACATGTATATAGATATATATGTACACAGAACGACGAGATTTAAGTCGGTGTGTCGGTAATAGTGTAAATTGTACTTTGCCTTCGTGTTCATTCTATATAGATTTTTCTTACACATAGATATCTGCTGATTCAATACAGAAAAAGGGAAGGGTTAATACTTGAGCATAAGTAATTGGGATTTTAAAAGTATCAAAACTAATGAATGTAAGATGTTTTAATCAAACTTACCTGTTGGATGTTTTTAGGTACAAGACGAGCTAAATTAGAAGAACAACGAGCAATGGAAAAAGCCATTTTGTTGGCCAAAAATTTATTAAATTTGTTGAAAGAGAAGAAAAATGCACTACAACCCGCTTACATAAAATGAGTCGAGCTCTCCAAATGTTCAGTCGTCTCTCTCAGCTCGGCTGTGCAGGATTTTTTTTTCCTTTGGAAATAATATGGCAGCGAACCAGCTTCAGAGGAATCTTTCGTATGCGCAGAGCAACCATCAACATTGTCGATTCGACAAAGATGTCCCTCTCTGTCTCTCTAAAAATTTGATCCGAATTTCGGATCCGGTTTCTCATTGGCACTCATTGTATTGTTTTGACTACAGTGTATAGTATCTAACTACAATAATGATAGACAATAATAGGTACAACTTGAATAGAAAATGTGGAATCCACATTTAGCATTTGGTAATACATACCGTAAGTAAGTATGCGTTTTTATGCGAGGCGTTACACACTACCCGGTTTTTACTATAAAAAACCCGAATCGGTTGTCAATCCTCATGTGGTATATGATTTGGTACGCAAAACAAGATGATCAAGTTATTGTTATTATTATTGCAACTCAATATGGTTTTTATTATTGCCTGTAAGGTTATTGAGTATAGTACTTAATACGTACGCCTGAGCACAATGCCCCAAAAAATGTTTATTATAATTGAATGTTTGAAGTGTGTGCATATATGTATTTATGTATTTACAATAATATCATTTCATTTTTTCAAACAGATTAATTGTGTTGATAAATTAAAACATGTCAAATTATTATGTATGTATAGTAAAATCATAATTTATCAGTATTATACACATATTTACAAGTTTTAGGTACAATCTTTGGAATGTAGTTTGTCGCTTTTTAAATATACATACTTACATGCTTACACATTGTAATGCATCGAAATTATTTATTGAGTTAACACAGTAAAACGTGTAATTACAGTTTATTTCAAATTGGAACATACTTGTCATTTGCATTGACGATTAACGATAAGGTTTCTATAATTACCCCTTTCTTTGTATAATGACTGAAAATATGATGCTAGTATTTATTGACGTACTTAAATTATAATATGACTCCTACCCAAGATTCCAGATTTTCTATTTTATTTTAGAAAAACCATACAAGCGTACATACATTGCAGGTAAACTGGTACTACTATTTAATTACTTACATACCTCACATTATATATACCTAGAAGAACTACAGTACCATATTTATGAATTATTTACTCGTAATATTTATTGAGCCTATACGCAGTGATTTGATTCAATAATAACTAAGAAACGTATATACTTATTTAAATACATATTATTATGGTTTTATTATAGAGTTTAGATTTATTATTACAAGTAATTATATGTACATGCATGGACGTGGTAGTAGAGTGTGTGTATGTATTACATAAGTATTCAAGGTATGTATGTGAACTTAGATATAATATCCTATAGTTATTTAAGTAATTAATAATAATATGTATGTATGTATATATATATATTGAGTTTTGAAGTGATGATAAATATATATTCCTTTTATTATACATGCTATTCCTATAGACTGCAATGTACATGTATATAGGCAAAATTGTGTGACTTTTATTATAGTTCAAAATTAAAATATTACTAACCGTATACTAATAATCAGTATAGAGAGCAAATTTTAAAAATACTCTGGTAAGAATAACTATAGTAGTTAAAAACTACTATAAACGTGAAGTATAACAATATGACTGAAATGTGTAAACAATGACTCTGGTCTCGACTTGGTGTGTACTTTCTCCTTTCAAATATATGTATTTATGTATAAATACACAACTTATTATTTTATTTTGTTTTAAGCCAAACTTTTGTCTCATAACACACTATCCAAAATAAATTAAACCTTTGCTATATACTTATAACATGTGTGCAAGAAAACTTGAGTAAGATTTGACTTGATATGCATTTTGTATGTTTGTATAGTCAGTGATCGTTTTTACATAATAAACATTTCATTAATAATAATCAATGCGTGAACTGGTAAATTGATAATAGTTAATTGAATAATAACACATTTTAAAGAGAGGGAATGTTGTATTAACCAGTGGATTGACTAAAGCTAATAAAATTAGTATAGGAATCGGAAAAGTGATATAAAAAATTAACTACTAACAAATTAAGGAGTATGATTATATTATGTAAACATTTATTCGGATGATGACTCAAGGCTGAATTGATATCCCACCTCTCCTTACCGCATTCACTTTGCACTGTAAAGTAAAAAATCATTCATTAAAAATCTCAATTGGTACAGTAATAGCGAGAGTATCATAATATGAAACTTGTATGTATACACAGCAAAACTTGTGGGCTGTGGGAAATATTTCAAGAAGTCCGTATTATTTAAATTCTCTCTGGCTTTGAAATCTAGGTTGACGACTATCTATATTTATTTATTTATTCATCCTTTTCCTGCACAACTGGTATGGACGAAAACGAAAACATCTTTGTTAAATAACTTTCACATTTTCGTGGTCTATATATAGGTACAATTTTCCTTTTCCCTGTAGTTGTGCGATTTTCCGACACGATACCAAAACTAAATGGTATGTGCAGTAGTCTTAAAATAGTTGTACTCGAGTACTGGTGCACCGTAAAATTACGTTACTTACTTTTACTATTTACTACAAAAGGTGCAAAAAACAAATAGTACCTCTGGACTTTCACCGTCCACTCATTTACTACAACTGTGACTATATAGTACAATCTAATCGTAAAATGTAGAAAATAACTCTCTAGTATAATTATTTAATTTCGGCTGGAAATAACGTCATAGTATTATAGTAGTAGTAATAGTAGTAATAGTAAATAGTAACGTGTGTTTCCCGCAGAATCAAGAATAAAATTCCTTTCCCCGTAAAATGCCCATCTTTGTCTATATATAGATATATGTTAGCTGCACAATTCTTTGATGGTGGTTCTGCTGAGAAGTCTATTACAACTTTATGAAAATTCAACTCTACCCATATTCTGGCGTACTGGAACTTGCAATCTCATTTCATCCAGGACCTTGGCCAATGTTGTAAATATCCTATTGAATTTTTCACTCTTCCGCTCTCTCTTTACACTCTATAAAACTATAAATGTACACGTACGAATTCCCATGAATAAATTGAGAGGTGCACAAATTGGTTGGTTTTTTTGGACACTCTGAATCTTAAAATAAATAACCTAAACTACAACAACATCGAGAGTTTGTATACATACAGGGTGCCGCAAAATAATGGAAATGAGTTTTTTTTTAGTTTCAAAATTGTATATAGACAGATGGATAGACTTACAAGAATTGGTCCCAGGTTTTATCAGGGGTACGAATTCATTCCAAAAAGCACATGTATGCGAGCTGCAAAAAAGACACGAAATTAATGAAATTATGTCCATTCAAATTATTCCTTGTTTATGTTCATATCGGTTACAAATGATGACGATAATAATAATAATAATAAAATATAAAATGAGGAGAAAACAGAGTTTTCTCTCCGAATATAGAGTTTTCTCGGTTTTGAGTTTTGACATGAGAATGTTAAATGATAAAGGTCAGAAATAAGTATGATTAGATGGATGAATTCTTCATCATATTATGATTAGTTTTTACTTTCAACTTTTACTGTCGAAAGTTGAATTTAAAAATACAGACAAAAAGAAAGAGAGCGAGAGAGAGAAAGTCTATTTCTGTACAGAGACTTACCGTGGACCACGTCCGAGTCCGCCGCCTTCTGCATTCAAAATAAAATAAGTTGGGTCATTTCGTGTATATAGTGGCCAATCCACGTCATCTTCGGCTGGATTCCTAAATACGACATACATCAAGTATCTCATTAGCTCAAGTTCAAATATACAATGACAATATGGGGGGATACTTATAGGTATATAGTATATACATACAAAAGGGAAGAAGAAATACAAACTGTTTGTTATTTCTTTTGGCAACAGTTCTCTTGGATCTATATTCGGGGACTCTTTTAACACTGTGTGTGCCAAATGGAGTATGTACGCATACCAAGTCAGTGGCACTTTGCATAAGTATATTGCATAACTTTTTATACATTACAGAATATGGGAATCGTGTCATAATTGAAACTGCAAATTATACAGATATTTTGTAGAGTCGAACTCAGACCACACTCCAGACTATACATGTTTCAATTTTCAATTCACAGCAATAATACTTTGTTTCGTTCATATCTGTACATATAAACGTATGTTGTGTAGCTAAATAAAATGGTGTGGACAATGTATGACAGTTTCTTGCCAAAAGAAATGTTGTATTTGTAGTTCCTTCATTCATACATAAAAAGTGCTTTTGGATTTAAATTACTTTTATGGTTTATTTCTAAAAATATGGAGGATTTTTTTAAATTATATATAAAGTTATCAGTTGAGGTTGAAATTGTTCAGCGGGTAGTTAAACTACAACAAGGAACAATTATTGACCAGGATCATGTATATATATATATATATATCTCAAGTGACAATCCAACATGCAATAAAGCACGTCATACAATGGAGGTGGAGGAATGTTTCGGAGTAAAAACAGTGATAATAGAAATTGAAAGCCTCATGCAAAGCAGCAGAGAATTTTATATAGGAATTTTATGAAATTGACAAAAGGCGTTACATATTCGTTACTGATTTTTGTTGCGTGCACTATCTAAATATACCAAAAAAAAATAAAAAAAAATACTCTTCCTGGCTAAATGATATTCGGAATATCTGCAAAAATAAAACCTCGCCAATTTTCCTTTCACTTTCACGCTTTTCATAAAAAAAAACTGATATTGCTTCAATCTTTTCAATGTACACTATACGGTCGCTTTGATGTGACTGTATACAACTCATTTTTACGCAATATTATGAAAAGTGAGTATGAGAAAAAATTGAGGAGGATATTTTTGATGAAAAAAGCGATGGAAAGTGTTGACACATGAAAAGCAGCAGTACATTTTATATAGTAAAAAAAAGAAGATATTTAGATTGAAATACAAAAAAGGAAAGGGCCTACCGGTTTTGAATACAGGAGTTGCGGATTATAGACAGTGAAGATTCTCTTGGGGTGATTCTACCACACGGCAGTAACAAATTGCTATAGGTATTTATATACATATTTTACAACTACATACGATGTATAGTAGCGGAACTCATATACTCATGTACAAAAGTGTAAAGTTCCGCTCTATGTGATATTCGTACTCGTATACATATGGGAAATACTTCTACTACATATTATTATATAAGTGACACTGTCGCATTCGGGAAGGTCATCTTCATCATCATCGCATCATCAAATACATTCAAGAGGTATTCCAAATAGACTCCATATATATATAACTAATAAAGTTTACTTGTACACATAAAAGGGTGGTTTTTGGTTTTAAAAAGGAGATTGAGTTTTGGGAATTGTACGAATAGTTTGTGTCAAGAGTGTGTCATTGAAAGTCGTCATATACACGTAATAATTGATTTAATTATGCATTGGTAGTCACGCCTGGTATATATACATAGTATAACGTTGTACAAATGGAGAACGAATAATCTTGTGGTAGGAGAGAAATGGTTTTGGTATAGTATATATTATGTATATCAAAGTATCATAATCTTTTGAAAATGAAATGAGAAATGAGTGAGAGCGAGAAAGAGAAAGAGTGAGAGTCTGTATAGTTGAGTTCTGAGTTGTGAATAACAAAAGCGGGCAAAACAGAAATAGAAATGGAACTATGAATTTCACATGAGAGGAGTTAAAGAGTAATCGTTGATGCATCTTCATGGCATTTGAAAACTGCAGAAACAAACACACACAGTGTAAATTTAAATTTAGACTCGTATACCGCAGTAGTTTCCCTACTCATTTTAAATGATTGTTTTACATCATCATCATCATCATAACGTGTATAGACAGGAAAGGTGTGTGTAAGACTTACAATACTTTTGAACAGTCTTCACCGAAACAAGCTATAGAAACAGCAGCTGGTACACTACGAATAAAAACTTTATTTTTTCTTGAATCCAAACCTGTCTTGACAGACTCATTTCGAGTAAATGCACACTTGTGCAACATTGATCGTTAGTAGTCTGAATGAATACACATAAGTAGCTAGTTTAATTTCTATATATTTTGAGTTTGTCATTACTTTCATTCCATATCCCATCATTATCAGATGACGAACAAACTCTCTCTCAACTCTTTGACATGGACTCTCACTGTGAAGAGAAACTAGCAGAGAGCGAGAGAGAGAAAGATCCAGTTTTTTTTTGGCCTTTCACATAATTAACTTTTATTTTCGGTACCTATATAGGGGTGACGTTGACACCATTTCTAACAGATATACACAGGCCAATCCTTCAAAAGTATCCAAGTCCTTCACTTGTCAGTCGTCACTCTCTGCGCTTTCTATGTACTCATATATAAATGGTGTGCACTTATTTTTCCAATGGTTCTTACATCAAAATATTTTTTTAACATTCATTTTGTATGTATATGTAATACATATAGTATTATGTATACAGTCTGGCTGTATAAGTTCTATTAACTTTCCAGCTGGGAACCTATTTAAAATTCCTCCGAAGAAAAAATACTTGAGTTAAAATTACCAGTATGCATTGCACCCAATCACCCAAGCCATCACGCATCCTATCGTATGCAACATAATTCTAATTTTGCGAATATCCAAATGATTCAATAAACAAGTTTTCTCTCTTCAATTTTTGTTTCTTTACTCCATTTTTTTCTTCAGTTTCCTTCATTTAAAAGTCGCCTTTCATTATGGACGGTAATATACACATTACACAATAAAAAGGTGGATTCCTTGGCGATGTAAACAATCATCAAGACTTGAGAATTTTGAGAGTTGCTCTCATTCCTTCTCTCTCCTCGACTGTTCGATATGTATTTCATACTAAACTAATGGCATTTTGCAAAGGTGATGAAACAGCATCAGTTCGGATACTTCAGATTATATCTCAATTCCAAGTAGAAAGCTTTTATCATCTCTCTCTCTCTCTCTCTCTCTCTCTCTTTCTCTCTCTCTCGTGATATGCTATTGCTGTATGATGAAATGATGTGATGGTCTCAAAAGTCTGTTCTAGTTTACTTTTATGTGTATATGTAGATATTATGCATGCAACAAATTTGTTTATAATCATAAGCCCATTAATTTTCTATTCAACAATTATTAGTATGACTATATATGCAGAGCAAGCGTAAAGTTCAACAACGACATTCTCCATACTCCATAATAATAATATTAGGTATATATGTAGTCCATATCCCAAGAAATTCTACGATATTCCTACACTATATGTAATATTATGTATTCAATTATTATTTTGAAAAACCTCCTATTTTCTTCTTCTCATTCCTTGAGAGAGACCCTTAATTATGAGCATAGTATGCGTTGTTTTTATATGGCCACCCCAAAATATGTATGTATGGGATGTGTGTACGTGTGTAAGTCAGACGGCAGAGACTTGTTATCAATTTCTCCTGGCTGATTTACTCCACGGTTTTCTACACATAACATGCCTATATATATATATATATATGGTCGTCTCATATGATAAATACACGCGTGTGTATACTTATATATATATACCTACATTTCCTCGAGTTTTGTAGTCCGTGTGTAGAAACGTGTACAGTCGAGTGAAAATTCGAACTTTGCTCTTTTCCCTTTGCGTACAAGGAGAAAGCTCCTGAATTCACAGGCTGTATGTAGGGATCGGGGAGGGAAAGCAAGATAGAAAGAAAGAAATGAAGATGGAAAGTCATATTGGAATTCTGATGCTGTGTACATACGAGACTGTTTACCTCTACCAGTATACATTCCAATATTATCAAAGCTATATACATCTGAATGAACACGAATAATTAGAATGACAGTAAGGAGGAAGTGAGTGAGGGACGAACACTAGAAGAAGAATATTAATGGTCCCATTGTAGTCATTGTCAGAAAGGAAAGATTTTTGGATTGATTTGTTGGTTGGGTATGAGATGTCGGAATGTTGAATGTGGAATTGTGAAATTGTGAAATTGTGAGTTGGAAACTGATAAGAGTCAATCATTAGTATCGTACATAGTCGCGTATTGGTGCTCTATTTCATTACTCTAGCAGAGCCTTGTGTATAGTGAGGGTTTGTAGTGATGGGGTATTGAGCAGTTATTCTATTGTTCTAATTCATAATAATAATAATGCTAGCGGGTTTTGGCATTTGAAAGGAGGGATTGTCCAAGTTTTCTAATGTCTACTGGCTGATTCTGATTAGAAAGTGCGTAGAAGAGAAGAGGGTGGAGAATAATAATATTTTCTACATATTTTAATACACAATCATATAAAAATACTATATAGGAAGTTTATACAATGCGGATTTGGATAATTGGTATTACAGATTTGTGTTTTTCAAAGTCCTTTTCTATTAGGTCTAGTGGATAATTGAGATTTACAAAGAGTGAGTGCGGGGTGTATATATATATGTATACAAATACACACAGATCTACAATTTAATGGATTTTGTATATTGAAGGTGTACATATTATACGAGATATAATGTGAGAATGAGAATATAAATATATATGTATAGAGAACTAATATTGAGCAGGGTTTGTTACAAAAAGGAATCAATTTCGTAGACGGTGGAATGAAATTGATTGAATACGATGATACACTAGGGAGAGAGTAAACGTTGATTGGAAATCGAGAAAGAGAGGGAGGAAGAGAAAGAGAAAGAGAAAGAGAAAGAGAGAGAGAGAGAGAGAGAGAGAGAGAGAGAGAGAGAGAAAGAAAGAGAGAGCAAAAATAGCGTCAAAATCATACCCAGTCCTTGCAAACCTCGTGAAGTACGACATGATTTTCCGACTGAGACTTTGTTCCTCCAAAGTATGAGCTTGAGAGTTATTGAGAGGGTGACCAAATACATACTCGATTTCATCTGGAAACAAGATTTTAGTTGGTTGCTTATTAATTTATACAGTTTCCCGTCGTAATCATAATGTAATCATAATGTATTTAAGTACGACGGCCCATTGACAATTGAATTTTGCGTCATTTTTTATCATAGTTTTTTTGAGCCCAGAGGAAATTGTGAAGAATGATTTTTCAAATATCTTATATATTTATATTTAACTAGCATCTGTCTGTACCTGCATGCATAACTCCAAGCCACGATCCCCAAGGATTAGAACTCGTTCTCTGTATTAATACACAGTGTAATTTAAATATTTTTTCCATCAATTAATGTTAATACGATATGAGAGTTTGTTTATTCGGAATTCGGAAAGCTGGAAAATAAGTGTTCATAAAAATTTCTTGATGATGCAACAGTCGGCTCTCAGACATGAATAAACATGTAAATATTTTACGCAATTATAATTTGTCAAGTCCTGTACGTACCTGTGTGAAGAAATAATAGTAGACACTGAGGCCATGATCCGAGTAAGCTTGGGCAAAGGCGTTTGTTGGACAAATGAAAAAATAATCTCCGACAACTTCAGCCACCATGTCGGAATTTTTACAATCATCCTTTGTATATTCCCAATTAGTGTACTACACGCAAATAAAAAATATATAAAAAAAAACTTAAAAAGAGAAACTTTATACAAAACAACCATCATAATAATATAGTTAACAATCATCATTTTTGTGTGTTATTACAACTTGGACTTTTCAAAAGTTAAAGTTTGAGAGGAGTGTACATGAGAGTACCAAGAGAGTATCCAAATAATTACATGATTAAATGTAATAACTCTATTTACACTTTTTTCTGCCTCGAAATGTCAAAGGCTAACGATGCATCTTGCATTGCTCTCTCCAAATAACAAGTATTACAAGTATGTACTACAAAGTTTGAGGACAATTCTTTCCAGTTCATATATACCTATGTGATACTTCATACTGTTGTTCAAAGTCCAAAAACTTCCACCTCTATATATACACCACGCAGAGATCATTCCACTTAAAAAATGATGTACGTACACACTACTACACGCACACTAGGGTAACTTTTTGTGAGGGGGAAAAAGATTGACGTCTGTCATCAACAAAAAGGCCATCATAATAAAGATAAGGAAAACTATATACAGATATGTTTGATATGTTTTGACATGAATTCCACAATTCCACGTTCCTTCACAATTCCCAATCATTTCTTCAAAGTTTATGTAACCTTTCCCGCTCGTTATCTCTCTCTCATAATGTCTGACACGAAAATATATATAAACTAATTGCTTCAATAGGAAGAAAAAAAACCGTCAAATGAGAGGAAGAGAGAAAGGAGGGACGAAGGATAGAATGAAAAAGTCTTAAATGGTTCAAATAGGACTGACAAGCCCTTTTGTTCAATTTTTTTCTCCGTCAACGTACGATTAGATGGTTGATTAGGTATTCTAAAAAAGAAGGAAAGTGAGTAATAGTTAAGAGTGGAGGATGTAGGATAAGTGGGATGGATATCTCTATCTCTTTTTTTTTTATTTTACTATGGACTCTCGGCAGGAAACAGGTGATCAAATTCACATGACTCACAAGACTATCTCTCCATCTGTACATCATCCAATCCAAGTCTCCGTATTAAATTCAATGAATCTACATAAGCTTAGAAAGAAAGCATCACTATACTCCCTTTCTCTCGCTTTCTACACACACACATACACACCTAGGTATGTATGTATATGGACATAAAAGGTTTACAAATCGAAAAGTATACATATATAAATCACCTGAAAGAGGATGGCTTCTTTCTCCAGTGTAGATCGGTCAGGAAATATAGCATCTATAATTTCAAGAAACTTGTCCCGGGGTAGACAAGTCTTAGTGTCTTTGTTGAAGTAATTTATAAAGTCGTACAAGATGAAGTAGGTTCCTACATGACATTGAGAAATCCATCATTTACAACATTTACCTTTTCCCTTTTTTTCATAATACGATATATATTTCATATGTACAATCTTCGTCTTTGACTATTTTTTTATGGATCAACAACAAACTCTTTCATTGGATTTCCATTTTTTTTTTGAGAATTTCATTGGATTTTTGGATTTTGAATTGTCTATTCTACAGATATTTCATCCAGTAGGTATTTTTTGTCTTTATTCTTCATGCTACTTCTCTCTCTCTCCCTCTTGATCGCTTGCTCTCTCTCTTGCTTATCAAATAATATTATATTGACGATTATTGACTCATTTTTTTTTCGAAGGGGGAAATCAAGGATAAAAGTTGTATTCTAGTTTTTCTATAGTTCCAGTTCTGAACTCGTATTTCTTCTTCTTCTTCTGCTTCTTCTGCTTCTTCTTCCTAGACTACTGCTCGACTTTTATCTTAATCAGGGGAAAATGAAACTTTGTACGAGCTCCATTCTTCTTTTCTATCAGTGATATTTAATTTTGTACCTTGTCATTTCTGAACAGTGGAAAATGGCAACTGGGAATCTAGAGAACATGCAACTGGAACTACCAACTTGATCAACTACTCCTACTACATTTGAGTGTATTAGTGCATGAGACTACACAGCAGTATACAACGGGAACAAATACACAGTAGACTATAGAAATCTCAGAAAGTCAAACACACTGATCGAGAGAGAGAGAGAGAGAGAGAGAGAGAAAGCTCTACACATTCTACATGCATACACAAGTCACTACTATTAGTATCGCATGTGCAACCAAATAAGCGAATGGGGATACTCGAGCAAGAAATGATTGGAAGTACACATACACAGACACAGACACAAATCCCCATACTTCAAACAATAGTGCTGAATGTCAATTTGCCCCCAGACATTTCCCTCAATAACAAAACAAGAGAGAGTTTCAAAGGATTACACATTTTACACAGTCGTATAACCTCCATCCTTTCTCTCTCTCTCCTCTTCCTCTTCCCCTCCTCGTCCTATCATATTTGTCTGTCGGGTATTAGTCAATACATTGTCTTTTTTCGTCTCCGTCCTACAAATGTCTCAAATATATATATATATATTCTTAAATCTTAAATAAAAACAAAATTTTCCTTTCCACTAACAGCTCGCAAAGAAATGTAGGTACAATTGAGAGTTGATAAAATCAATAAATCATTTGAAATCCTAATTTTATCAATCTCATTTCCACTTTCGACTCTTTCTACTTATATCTGTATGTATTATTCCGATTAGAACCAGAGTGAATTAGAACGGTAGTGCAATGTTCTATCAGTAAGCAATTCTTTTCAATGTGAAAAATTTGAAGAGTTTTTCGGTACAGTTTGGAAATGAATATGAGATGAGGAAATGATTGTGGGCTATAAAAAAATGCTTTTTGCACCCTGATGGTTTATGTCACATATTTCACTGCTATTTACGCAGTTTACGGTAAACTCAATTATGAGAATTGGTACAGGAAAAGGGGGGTTTATTGTTTTTTTTGTGGGGGGGAGACAGATATTATGATTAGGACGATGCTGGAACGTGTTATGTAAATGTGATTATACAGAAAAAGATATAGGGGAAAGTAAAAAAAAAAGAGAAGAGAATATGGATTCTTGTCGAAGGTGGAGCCCTTTCACTACACGACTATATAGGGAATTAAAACTCTTGAATTAATTATTCATCGTCTCATCATTTCCAAAGAGAGCCAAAACCTTCTGGCAGCTTCTCCTTTCTCAAATAGTGTAGATATTTGATTGAAGGGAAAAGTTTTGTGCCTGCTTATATATATATATATATTTGTGTGTGGGCAATTGGAAGCACTTTCCATCTAGCTCTATCTCCCTTTCTCTCTTTGCATTGTGTCTTATTTCCCTTTAATCATGTAGGAATTCCAAGAAAGAGGCACTGAGTACTCCATTTTTCATAATAAGTGTACACTTCGAAGATACTGGAGCTGATACTGCTCTCCAACTCAATTGGAAATTAGACACAATGTAGATATCTGTTTGTATATAATACGAGAAAATAAAAGAATCGTAATTGTGTTCCTATGTATTTCTCTGATATATTTCATACAACTCTATATATACTCTAGACTGATACCAATAATGGGGCCTTGCATATTGCGAGCTCTTTTTACACTCTCTCATCTGCATATGTACAATATAAATATGTCTGTATTGTGAAAAGGAAGTGGAAGTGTATAGCCGTTGTCATAGTCCAACTACCTCCTATTACATATAATTGCATGTATTATGCAACCATATATGTATACATATGAGATTTTTGTGTGTAAACTTTTGGTTCTTGATTCTTTTGGGGTTCTTTTTCTTGGGGGTGGGGAGGGGTAGAGGGGGGAGGATTGGTTGTTACGTTACAGTTGTTGAAGCAGTTCTCTGTTCTCATACACACTTTGTGGTCTCACCTCACCTTGCTCTTTTCCCAGAGATAGAAAGGTATTCATTTCTTTTGATCATGCATGTGGAGACATTCCTGAGTATGTAAAAAATCCATAGACGGGTTTTATCCTGCACTATCCCAGCTTATTGATTTTCTTGTCTTGGGTGAGGAAACGCTCTTTTTTCATATATATATGAGGAAGTGGATGGAATAACCCGTTCAAGACGTATTTTCACTTTTTTGCATATTCTTATGTAGAAAC
>JAIUND010002324.1:0-23414 GCA_034699125.1 Gisinianus flammeolus
TATGTACAGGTAGCCTAGACATGTGAGATGGTCATGTTGAGGTCAAATGTTAAAACGTAAATCATAAAAAAACCCGGTTATGTAGGTCATGGCCACGGAAATCTAGTTTGGAAACACTGTGTGACCTAAAAAATCTTAGATTGGTTTGTAGTCATTTCAACAAGCAAGTTCTCGGTGAAACAAATTTTAAACACAAGAGTGTTATGAACCTGAGTGAAGACAACATTTTTCAATTCATTGACAAAACAACAATATTCTGGAAAAATTTCAAGTTTGATTTACTATGCAGCAGTGACCCAGAAGAAGAAAATGAGAATGATGCAATTTACTCATTGCTCGAATCCTTTAGTATCAGTGCTCAAAACGCAGATGGTCCTATTGGCACAATGTTTCCATCTCTAGTCAAATTACTCGAAGCCCCCGTGAATCTGAAACGGCTAACAATAGATATAAGTATTTTAAATAGAGGGGATAAGAATTTATCATTATTCAGTAATTTGTCAGAAAAGGCTCAGGAGACTTTAGAGAAGTTATTAGAATTTCATCTTTTGTCTTGTAATGATACGACTTTATTACCATTTGAGACTGAAATATTGGGAGCGGGTTTAATGAAGAATCTGAGAGTTATCAAAATTGAAAGTGCTTATGAACAAGATTTGGACTATGATTTGTTACTACCAGACAACGTGAAAAATGAAGTGAATTTGAAGGTTCCACATTTACTAAGGATAATTGAAGATAACAGGACTAAAATTTGTAAATTACATCTTGAGCATCATCAATTTTGGTCAACTACAACAAATGGGAATTTAAATCCTTGGGAGTCTACCACCAGCAAAGTTTTCCCATCTTTAAAATCTGTTTCCATTCGTGTCAATCAAATAGAATGTTCTAATCTCATTGACTTTATAAAGCGACAGCCGCTTCTTGAAGAGATTGATTTCACAATGTTGAGTCAATTTCCAAACGAATTGTTGTCTGTGATTTCTGATAAAAGTAAAAACTTGAAAAGACTGAGAATTAAAACCAAGAGCTTTAAAAATTCAAGATACGACATGTTCGACTTTCTAAAGAAGACGTGTTTGGAAGACTTTCAGCTTGATTTTGTGTTTTCTGATAGATTTTCTCCGGATGTACATGCATGTGAAAGAATTTTTACAAATTTACCACATTCCTTGAAAAAATTATCCCTAAGACGGTTCCCGGATGTCGGTTTTCTAACTTCACAGCATTTGAAATTTATCAATCCCACAATTCTAAATCAACTAATTTTAAAGAAATGTGCGTACGTCGTTCTTGATGAAACCTTAGTGTATATTATCAGGAACTTTAAAAACTTGCAAGTTCTGGAACTATCGGAAATTGTCAATTGTAGTGATGATGGATTTTTTGGAAGGGATGAAAATTCAAATTCGACGGAGGATTCTGCATTTTCTTTAAAGGATTTAAAAGGTACTTATTTACAAGTTTTAGTAGATTTGACTTTTGAAATGAAACATGAGAATGTGTCATATTAGAAGAAACTGATAGAAATAGTAATAAAATTGTTATTGACACGTGTTGTAGGTTTGAGGAAATTAACTCTTACTGGAAGCATGTTCATTTCTGATGACCTCTGTTTTCACGCCATCCGTTTCAACGACCTTACGTATTTGGATCTGTGTGACAATCAGGCTGTAAGAATGAATAAGTTTACTACGTTTATGTTTCTTCTAAAAGAATCAGTATATGTACTAGTATATATTAAATATTTATAGTAAAATTACATTTATTTTGTGTGTATTTAGATTACGAAAGTGGGCCTGATGGAAGTACTAAGGAATAATCCTACGTTGGAAAGGATTATCATCACTACATTATGACGAATTTTCATATGAAGAAATTATTTCATTTCATCCGAGGTTTCGGACTGTAAGTACTTGTTGATTACCGTAAATGTTTTTTCATATTGTGACATATCGGTCTGTCAGTATTTAATTAAAATGTGAATATTTTGTTATGACTTTATAGTTTCTAGGGGAGAGTGAGGACTCGGACTCGCACGAGGGAAGTTTACTTGGTTTTCGTCTCGCAAATGTTGGCTCAGAGCCAGAGTCCTCCGATAGTGATGATGATGAGCCTGATGAATACGATCCTGCTGATGTAGGAGCAGTAGCGTGGATACTGTGAACACAAAGTATACAGCTAATGATTATTGAGTGTATACGTTTTATCCTTATTGAAAGCAATAATACAGAGATCATTACTGATCAGGGTGATATTCTTATTTGGAGCTTCCAGGATTTCTGCAGAAAATAAATTTTGAAAACAGAAATTTGTGGATGGAAAATGTGTCTTATATCTTATATATTCAATAGTGTTCATTCGTATAGTTTATTAAGTAATTTAATTTTTATCTTCGATGGAATTCCTTTTTGGTTTGGTTTTTTTAATTTAACATTTTTGAGATTTCGTACAAATGTAAGTGTCATACACTCTTTTGGTATATGCGTAATGATTTATTAAGAAAATCAGTCATTTTTACCTAACTAATATGTAATGGCTTAGGCACATTGAATCACCATTTATATTTATACTTGAAATATCTATAGTTTTAAATTATTGGAAAATAAAAACATAAATATTTTTAATGCGATCTTTTATCTCCAGTTCAAGTTGAGATTCTCAACGAAATATTCAATGCATTTGTGTGTTTCCATGAATACCACAAGTGCTAGAACCATTAATTGATTATAGTCTGTAACTTTAAGTCATTTTTATGCCAATAACGTAATCCTGTGTCCTTCGCTGGAACACTTTATACTATAAAGTTTATACACTCCCCTGCCCTCCTGATCCTCAATGCCTGTCCATGTCAAGGCATATGGACGAATTGAATGAGTATAGAATACCATAAGATAAAGACGCAGTGTGTCCAGCCAAATTTTGAAGTATGTCAGCATCCCAATTGTAGACGGTGACACTATAACATTGTACCTAGAAGCTTCAAAGATGTTAGACAATTACAAAAGGCTTCCTCTACCACTGAGAGAACAGATGAGATATTAGTGCGAAGATGTAAGAAATTCCCATGTACTTCCATAGGATTGAACATTTAGTAGTAATGGAATTGTCGTCGGTCTTATTGTTCTAATGCATTCAACTTGCATAGGGCTCACCAAAATCCTCTAGAAACTTCGAATAATAAAGATGCAAAACTGGGGGTACATACAGTACATGACAGCATTACGATGCTGCGACATGCAGACCATGTCCACAAAGAGAATTCAAAGAATGACCAAGTCGACAACTCTTCTCCCACTCGGAAACCAGGTTCAAATGATCATCTTAATTTAACATAAAGACTTTTAAAAGTGTATAACATATGAATTTGTAGGCAATACAAAAACTCCTCTTGCAGATGACAAGCGTAAAAAGTCTGTGCATTGGTTAGTTGGTCCAGCCCCTCAAACTAACAATAAATCAGATCAGGACAAAGGCAAACGCAAATGATTTACAGTGAATATCTGTACAGTTTCATAACAATAAAACGATTGATCACGTATAAAACTTACTTTCATTCATTAATATTTCCAGTAGAAATGAAAATTAAAGACAAGGAGACAATGTTTTTATTTGTACTAGTTAATTTTGAAAAGGTTCGTTTAATTTTTCAGCTGATATTTCAAAATACATACTTACAATCATTAAAATTATTGCTATTTTTTTGTGGAAATAAGTTTCAATGTACAATTATACACACCATATCAAAACTATTTTTAAATAATATAACCAAATCATTTAAAATCATAAAACAAGTTTTGAACATGGATAAATCCAGTGATTTTTAATAGACAACAATAATAATAGTAATCAAATGGATAGGCAAAATATCGATGTGAGTCGTAACAATCCCGTCATGACGGTTTTTCAATAGAAAAAAAAAACCCCTACAAAAAAAACCTCCCAAAACAAAATGGTGTTGTATTTTAATTATGACCTTTTTAGGATTAAAGGTCAAGGAGAGGTCAAGGGTCGCGAGTTAATAACGGTAGTGTTCCGGTTTGAAGGGACCATTAATTTCAAGTCCAAGGTAGGCAGCTTGACCAGGAGTCAATTTACTCAATTTGGCACCCAAATGTTCCAAGTGAAGAGCAGCGACTTCTTCATCCAGCTATCAAAAACAGAAAATGGGAACAGGTTACAAACAAAATGCATTTGATTTGAATACAAAACTGATTGCACAAATGGGAGCGTGAAGCTCACATTTAGTACCTTTTTCGGTAGCATGTATACACCGATATTGAATTTCTCGGTCCATAAGGCAATTTGTGCGAGTACTTGATTTGAAAATGAATTGCTCATAACAAAAGAAGGATGTCCCATGGCGCATCCTAAATTAACTAAGCGACCCTGAGCTAGAAGAATAATGTGGCGACCACTTGCCATTTCATAACGATCCACCTATTATAATGACATGATTTTTATTATGAGCATCCTTTACTGCAATAATAAGAATACAATATAACAAAAGAAAAGGGAATATATTCAAGTAGATGATTCATGTATGTAGCCACCTGAGGTTTGATATTCATCTTTGACTTGGCATTGGCTTCCAACCATGCCACATCGATTTCGCAATCAAAATGTCCAATATTACAAACAATGACTTCATCCCGTAGTTTAACAAAATGTTCATCGCGAACGATATCCTTGCAACCAGTAGTTGTGACGATGATATGCGCTTCCTGGCAAACATCTTCCATGGCACTCACCTGTTAGGTCATTTAATTTTTAAAATGAGAAAAAAGAACAGAATAAAGACATGATAAAGGATACGTTGCTACTTCTAAAAATAGATTACCATTACATAATGTGAAAATTATATGGCTACGTGTAATGGAATCTGACCTGATAACCTTCCATCGCTGCTTGAAGAGCATTAATAGGATCAATCTCTGTGATGATAACTCTTGCTCCTTGAGCTCTAAGAGACTATGATAGATAAAATACATGAACATTATGTAATGTATGTAGCAAGTTGCTACATCACATAACTACTTGAAAAGGAACATGTAAAAGTTATTTGAACTGAGAAATAAATTGTATCAAAAAGCATAAAAAAATCCTCACTTGTGCTGAGCCTTTTCCAACGTCCCCGTATCCAGCAACGATACAAGTTTTGCCAGCAACCATAATGTCTGTAGCTCTCTTTAAACCATCAATAAGTGACTCACGGCATCCGTACAAATTGTCAAACTTACTCTACGTAATAAATGAATTTGCATGAGATTTAAACAAACCTTTGAACTCTTATGCATTTAGCATGTAGTATTCACAATCAATTTATGCTTTTGTAAAACTAATCATCATAATCATATAGTATACATTCTAAATTGTACCTTTGTCACGGAATCATTAACATTGATCGCTGGGAATTTGAGTTCTCCATTCTTAAGCATCTTGTAAAGAGCATGTACCCCAGTAGTTGTTTCCTATTTAAAAAAAAGTAGGAAAATGATTGGTTAACTATTCTCACATTATAAAAATAACAAACGAGTTTAAAGTTACTCTGGAGGATTCAATTTAATTACCTCAGTCACTCCCTTGATTCCAGCAGCGAGTTCAGGATATTTATCAAGGACAAGACGTGTAAGATCTCCACCATCATCCAACAAAATGTTTGTGGGCTGAAATAACATATGTTATAAATTAAATTTAGCTGTAAATGGTATATGCGTATTGTACACAGTGTACATATCTCTGATGTGTACTCCTTTTGATGAACATTTGTTTTTTATTTGTAATACCTGGCCGTCAGGGAAGAAAATAGTTTGATCAACACACCACGTATATTCTTCCTCGGTTTCCCCTTTCCAGGCATAAACTGGAACACCAGTAACAGCAATAGCAGCGGCAGCATGATCTTGAGTAGAGAAGATGTTACAACTACTCCATTGGACAGTAGCTCCAAGTGCAGTTAAAGTCTCAATCAAAACTGCTGTTTGGACTGTCATATGAATGCAACCAGCAATGCGGGCACCAGTTAAAGGTTTAGTGGCTCCATATTTCCTTCTAAGTGCCATTAATCCTGGCATCTCTTTCTCTGCCAACATAATTTCCTTTCGGCCCCATTCTGCCAAGCTAAGATCGGCTAAAAATTGAAACAAAATTATTAGTTAGGCACATAAAATGATGTGAAAAAAAACTCAAATGCATGCAATAAATGAATGCACGAAATGAAATGATGAGATTTTTGTTTTACATTATTTATTTGTGCATTTCATGGCATTTTGAAACTACAACTCTTTTAATCTATATCTCTTATCTTTATTGTATACTAGAACGTTCTCCAAAAGTTGTATACCTACAGGCTATATTAACTACAGTGTAATTATTCTTACACATGCGATAAATGATTGTATAACTATATTTATATTAAATGATTGAACCACTATGATGGCATGATGGCATGACGAGTAATGTGACGTGTAAGTACAATACACGATACTATTATCTAAATAGACACTTTCTCCTTGCATACAGACATAATTACTTACACAAGTGTTTCTTTTACATAATCTCAGAATTTTATACAAAACCACAAAACCGTACAAAGTTTGTACTAAACTATGCACAGATTGTACAAAGTTTGTACTAAACTATATACTTGTAAACTAAGTAAACAAACAAATTACTCATGGAAATGATGTTAGAAATGACATCCTAGTTAAGTTTAACATATTATAGTTGTGATGCTTTACATTTAAAAAAATGAATTTGAAAAACAAAATACCGTGTGTAAAAATGTTATATAATGTATACAGATATATAAAGAATTGCTTTCCTTACCGACTTTATACGGGAGTTTCTTGGAGTTCAAAGTAAGAACGGGTGCTTGAGTTGTTGTAACAGTGGCCATTGTATTGCAAAGTTTTTTTTAACGTACTTGCGACTTAAATGATGGTTATATTTTAACTTAAAAACCGAAAGTGTATCAGCTCTAAAAAGAACGTCGAGACAGTGCAAAAGTCCGGCGTGAAAGAAAGTTTGCAGCGAGGAGAATTCAGAACGAGAGCCGAGCCGAGTTTATTGGATTTCAATGAGCAGGCGTCAATTTCGGCGCCATATAATATTTCAAACTCTTCGGCTGTAAATACAATCATTAATTTTTTTCGACTCGATTAAGTGAAGATCTCTCATCTGTGAATAAAATAATAAAATTAACGGGAATAAAATCTCAATTTCACATCCTAATTACATATATTCTGTGTAGCCACAATCGAAATTTCATATTCCCTCAAAAGATTTTTTCCAGTTTTGATAAATTTGATAAAATGACATCATCAGAGGACGTCAAAGAATTCCTTCAATTGTCCGTCACCAGTAATCTCAATACCTTGACCTCGGAAAGGCGTTTTCCATCTGACATTACCGTGATTAGTCTAAAGGTATATTTTTTAAATAAATAAATGTCTAGTAGTTGATTAAATATGTATTTATGATATTTTGAGTAGTTCCTACTTGTTTTGTCATTTACAATTTAAATACAATGTAAATTTTACATTAATGAATTAAGGGGAAACTGGAACTTTTAACCGGAGCCAATACGGCTACAATGAAACTTGAACTAAGAAATAAGGATGGGGATGTCATTCAGCGACTCACCGATGACACAATAACTCTGGCCCAAATTGGCATAAAGGATGGAATGAAAATTCATGTCATTGATGTGGACACTGTACCCTTTGATAGTGAAGATACACCAGACTTGGCTTTCCAAGTAAGTTGGTTATAATGTTTGGGAGAAAGTTATTTATTTTAGTTTATTGTATCAAAAAGTGTAAAAGATAAGTCATATCTACTTTATTACAAAAAAGTATGTACGTGCGTACAAATGTATAAAGTTTAAGTTGAGAATATATGTGTAACAATACGAACTACGTGTACATACTTAGATATTTCTGTTCTAAAATTAATTCATTATATACATGGTTGTAAATCAATAGAAGTCCACGATGGGGAATCACTATACGTAATTTTTTTTAGACCCCATCCTCACTTAATCACAATAATATTACGACAACAAAAACGTTAAAAAAACTTTTCTCTGAATCTCCGCTCAGCTCGGATTCGAGTACAAATTGAAACTAAAGTTAAATAATTGACTACATAAATGAAATAAGACGAACTTTATATACATGCTTCAAACACCAAACTATTATTATTATGCTCAATATAAAATTACACTTTGTGTTCTGTATTTTTATGCAATGTTGTAATTATTCTTATTTTTTCCTTTTAATTTCAGCTTAGTCCTGAAGAGTATGAGAAGAGACAAGGTTAGAGTTGTTCATGGAAAGCGAGAGAATTGAATTGATATGAAACTATACTTTGTAATTTTACATGGAAAATTACTCAATGCTAATTTTTTAATTGATACATATTTATTTTTATTTATTTAGATTCAGCCTTAAGTTTTTTAAAACAAAACAAATTGGGGAGATTTGATGAAGAAAAGATGAAACAAAAGCAGGAAGAAGAGGAGCGAGAAACCAAATTAGGAGAAAGCATTAAAGTGGGTGAACGTTGTGAAGTTCAAAATCCAGGCAATCCAACTCGTCGGGGACAAGTTATGTATGCGGGACCAGTTCATTTTAAAGATGGTATTTGGGTAGGTATTAAATATGATGAGCCCATGGGGAAGAATGATGGATCGGTCCGAGGTAAACGATATTTTGATTGTAAACCAAACTATGGTGGATTTGTTCGACCTAGTTGTGTCAATATCGGAGATTTCCCTGAAATTTATGAACTTGATGAAATATAAAAACAAAAAATCACTAAAATTAGTACTGAATTTTAACAAGAAAATCTAAAACAACTAATACATATATTATTATATATACCTTCTCACACTTCTCAGTTCTCACTGAATACAAAGTATATTCCATTTACTTGTACAATACGTATATAGTAATATTACTGTAATATGATATAAAACGAGTAAAGAAGATTATTTTGCTTTCATATTACATATGGTTATTTGAAACAATAATAGTAAAACAGAATTATCTATTAATTCTAACACATTTGTGTAATTTTCGTTGCTTTAATGCAAATAATATAAAAATATGAGTGTAAAAATATTATTATTTTGCCTAATCGTTTGTAAACATAAGAAATGTGTAATCTGCAACAGCATTTAATAAATTATAATTTTATATGCACCTCGCTATCAATGAAATAAATTTACTAAAGTATTTACCCTTAAAAATATACTGATTTATTCTATTTTATTTTGATGTGAGTAAAATCTATACATAAATAACGTATTCGTATTGATAGTTTCATCATATCCGTATTACTCGTATAGGTATATATCCGTATTCCGTATATACGACTTGGATCAGTGAAAAAATTCACTTGTTTGCTTATAGGATTGATTTTTTGTTTTAAAAAAACATTCCCATTTTATTTTTTCTTCCAGAGTATTCTTGCATTTTATTTTATCTTAATTGTATGATAAAATCGCACAAATGAATTGTGTGTTCCAAATGTTTCGATCAAACTAAACCGTTAGCGTGTGCTTACTGAGAGGCCTTTCTACCCAGCATTCATAAATCAATACCCACACACGCTATGCACTCTTTTTTACTCGCTTCCTTTTCATTCGCATTCGTTCTACGCGAGAGACTGGTCGTCTATAAAGCATAAGTGAGTTTCGTCAGAGTAAACTCAATGTGAAACCACTATAATATACTCTAAGCACTAAAAATTACATTGTACAGTGTATTTTTTCTCAAAATTTCTCAATGAAGTCTAAAAACTGTCAGTTCTCCATTGCAATTGTTACTCATGTACACTGATTGCAAATTTTTCAGTTAACATTGTATGTGCTTCAAAGTGATATTTAATTTCACTGTTCGGCGTTTATATAAAAAAAATGTGAGTCTATATATTTCAGAAATGTTATCTTCAAAAAACACAGACACCACTTGTGATTTAATATAACGTGAGTCATTCGACTATATACAGAAATAATATTGTAGTCAACACGAGTCTTCAATGTATATAAATGTTAAATATGATAAAAGAGTGAAAGTGTGTTACATATTTCTTTGTCAATTGTAAGTTTTCATATAAAATATTTTCCTTTCTGAAATTACTAATGGAACATACATGTAAATATGTATGTAAGGCATGAAGAAAATATTTAAATTCATATAGACAAGGATTCGTATTATAACATTTATTATTATCATCACTCGTTCCTATATGTAAGGTCTCCCAGCATGGTTTTAGTATAGTTCCTCGTATGTAAAGCAAAGGTACTGTCATCATACTATTGTTATCCCTAATACTGCTTATCTGTATACACAGTGTACAGTCACCACACCAAAGTAAATTATAACTATATTTAGATGGATAGTCGAAAAAAAACTAAGAGTGCCTAGTCATATGGCATAATGCTCAAATGCAAATAAATTAGAATTTAACAGCATGATATACATGTATAATGTGCTTACACTATATCCTGGATCTTTACATTAGTAATAAAAGTATGGGGTGGTTTCTCTTTTCCAGAAATATATTATAATTCCAGGCATTACAGGAAAAAAACTCCATGTTTGTACAAAAAAAAACGAAGGAATAATGGATGAAATATATACGTTTGTCAAATATATACTGATCTATATATTTAGATATATACTATTGAGACAATACATGCACAAATGAAATGGAATCTCATTAATCAAAATCAGTGGAAATTTCCGACATGATTTCATTTCAATCCCCCATTTCCTCACGATATATTGTGTACGAGATTGTGTGTGTGCGGATTGCAAGATTCGATTTCATGTACATACTTATATATCGGAAATTCGAAACACAAAAAGTCAGTAGTCACTGTACCATTGGTACAATATCAATATCATTTTATTATAATGTAAAAATGTAGGCTCCCTCGTTATAAATCCTCTATGGATATTATACAGCACATGGTATTAGTAAGATGAATAAGCTTTTAAGACGACAATATCATATGAAAATCATTAAAATAATAGTATAGATGTGTATGTGATGTATACCATCGTACATGTCTCGTATACACACAATAACTCGTAAACTGATGAAATGCACAAGTGTTACCTTTTATGCAACAGTATATAATGCAACCAAAACAATACAAAGCAACAACTTGAGCGCTCGATCGTCATAATAAACTAATAAAATGAACGGAGACTATGCGGAATGAGAATACGTCATTTAAATTGTACTTTTGATAGATGTATATGTATACATAAATAAAATATTTATCTGTGTACGTACATATCTCTGCACCCAATTAATACAACTGATTTAGTCTACCACCGAGATTATGTTCGTCTGGATGCCATTCATATATTTTATTGAGTAAGTTATATATCAGAGAGGCATTTCATTTTTGTATTTCATTTTTCTATAGATCAGTCGTTTCGTGGAAACCGAGTTTAATTGTGAGGGGAAAACTGAGAGAAAGCAACTTTTCATTTCAATGAAAACGGTTTCAATTCTGGACGTTTAATTCAAATAGCAAGTATAATAATAATAATAATAAGTAATATATTATATTAAAAAAGTGTAGTGAAATTATAGAGACAATGGCTAATATATATTAAAGCAATAGCAATAGATTGCCAAGGACTTTTTTTCCTCTGTTCATTTGGTATGTGACTGTGTGTGTATGTTCGAAATCGAATCGAATGAGAGCAGAGTGCAAATCAATAAAAAAGCTTGGAAACTCTCTCTCGACAAAATAAAATATGTAGTTTTAAAAAATATTTTGATACATATATCAAAAGTATTCAAAAGTACGTTTCTTTATCTACTCACACACACACAGTCAGTCAGTGCATTGTGACGAAAATGACGTGAACCTATGATATTCTAACGACACCACACGACATATCATTCGTAAAAATTAGTTAAAAACTCGATAAAAAACCAGTCCAAGGCAGGCTACAAACATTAGTATTAAAATGTTGTTAATCAAATCATATGCTCTGTAATATATTTAACGTAAAACTTTTCCCTTCCTCTCTCTCTCTCTTTCTCTCGGCTTTTATTATTCTTGAAAGTTGTAAAATCTAATCGTAAATCCCTTTGCTACTAGTAGTGCTGTTTATTTCGTATTTCATTGACTCTTAACGCATTGTGAAGATTTGTGATATACACAGTGTCAAAATATTTGCATAGAGTTTAAAAGTCAGAGTACTCTTCAGTATTTGTGTATGTTTACATTTATTGCGTATACATCACACATTGTGTACTCACAATCAGTTGAGAAGAGAGTCAAAATTCGTTTACGTTTTATACATAGTTAGAATTTTGGAGTATATGAGATTATAAACAATTTTAACCCATTGTCAATATGAATATTACACAAATGAATGAAGTATGTATACATTTATCTAAAACACAATATTATCTTGTGATGTACAGGAATCCTCCGTTGTTGAATTGACCACAGAGGATATCAGAATATTCAATTTTAATTTCTGTCAACGCAGTCAACTCTCGACAAACAAGGTAAATTTTCCCTTCTATATAAATCCAATGTATAACTTCTACTGGGTAATTTCTACCCTCTTTCATGTGGAAATAGTTTAATTGATACCTTAGCCTATGTTTCGTGTCAAAAATATTTTTTAGCCGGATATACGTAAACATGTAATTAATTCTTTTTGACCATATAATTATATTGAAAAAGTAATGCAACTACAATTTAATTAATTAAATAAATAACTGAATTGCAAGACTCTGCGCTATATCTGTATATATGTATAGTAAACATTTTTTTAAGGTTTCAATTCCCTCGATTTTAATAGCATTTTAACAAGGGCTTATATAATTAGCATTTCAATAATGTTCTAATGACTAAAAGAAAACTGGATCGTTTTTATAACCAATTTAATGCACTCCTGATCCTTACCAATCTAGACCAATATAGTTAGCCTAATTTTGAATGAGCCCACAGTTAATGCATCTTTTTTGTTGTTGCACCTATAAATTTTTATTGGATAAAGATATTATTTAGTGTGGTATCAGTGACAATAAATGAATATGTTTTCTCTTTTTCATTTACCTTTCTTGGCTGTGTGGCATATATAGCACACGTTACAAAAACACAGATTTTCAGAGGTCAGGCAAAAAACCATGGTACACAAAATTTTCATGTATACCATTTTTTTTTTATTGAGTTTTGTTTTACTCACCAAATCTTTAGAGGTTAAATTAGTACATTATCCAAATTTAAGCGTCATTTTATATTGAAAGATATTTTACAATATAGATCTCAATATAGAAATGAATGAAAAGTACAGACTCATAACATGTATGATGTTTATTCGAGTTAAAACTCTATATAATGACGAAAAGTTTGTATAGGGGATACTGAGCAGAAGCTGATGTATGGACGTAAATGGAGAGTTTTTATCCAAGTTATATCCATTTGTAGTACAAATTTTGTACTCATTCATAGCTTGACACTGTCCATAAGAGTCCCTGACATTTTAGATTTGGATATGACAAAAAACGTATGTTTGAGAGCTAAAATAAGAACAAGAACGAAAAGAAAAACAAGTTACACAAAATACATATGTAAGCAAAAGTAATGCACATATAAAATATTTCTCTCACACACAAGGAAGGAAAAGGCGGCTACATGTACTACTTTAGATAAATAAAGTCCATGCTGCTAAAGCTAGTCGAGTTTTGTTGTGCGAGTTGGAGTCATCGATCGTGCATATTATATGTAATATATAGGTATACTTTTCAAAATAACCTTTAATTACCTTCGGTAATAGTTGCGCATATGTATTCCTATACATACGTACGATATGTATCAGAGTAGAACTCTTGGTTGCCTTGGTGTTTGGAGTTAAACAAAAAAAAGACATATAGGCATGAACGTATAGCGCTCACACACTTTTTCAATGTGCATACCCCGAATAATCCCTAGAAACCGGGTACAATGGACATGTCGTGGAGTCGTCACATGAAGTTTCTATACCCTAATATACCCACATACATACATAAAGTTGATGCGTGCTCCCGTCTATTTCATTTCTATCCATTTTCTTCATTGAATCCATTTTAAATGTGTGCGTTTTCCGACTGTTGCTATTTGCTATGTGAGTTTTATGGCAGCTGTCCTGACAGTGTGTGTAGTTACATATTATACATATTACATATATCCCCCAGACTGTATCAGAAAATTGGATAAATTACAAAAGTAGCTGAAATAAGGAGTTTGTAAGTGTGTATGTAAACATAGGAACTTTTGCTGGAAATATTTGTCTACAATGTAGACTTTATAATCTTATTTCACCTCCTCCCGTGCTCCACTCCATGATAATACTTCTCTCTATATCCATATATAGGTAAATATATAATATATGATATTTTATTAAGTTTTTGGTAGTTTCTTGTATTATTCTTTTCCTTCGTTTACATTTACATTCACTGTGCGAAGGCCTGAGAATTCGCTGTGCTGTGCGTATAAAGCGGCTGTACTAGAAAGGAAAGCAATCGTTTTATCGATAGAGTATGGAACATCCTCATCATATATATAGTGTAGTACATACCTCTACATCCGTCAATATGTATATAACTTGGATGGTCACTGGAGAGTACGCTGTATACAATTTATCATCACAAGTACGCTTGCTAAAGTCAAAGTTTACACTTAATTTAAGATGTATATATTATGTATGTACATGGAAGGAGAATAAAAAGAAAGAAAAAGTAAAAAAGGCAGATGGAAATCTGATAGCGGATAGCATGACGTGTGATGTCTTCCGACTTCCTTTATTAGTGCATTACAGACAAAACTATCAAACAAGGTTCTTTTTCATATTTCCTAGATACATATTATGTATATGGCGTATATTTGTGGAGGGTTCAATACATGTATATATAGTAACGCTAAACTATTATTACCATTTTTAAGACAAAAATATTGTGTTTCCGACAAATTGCACGCGTTTGTTTTTCAAAGTATATTCACTACGTGCATATGCTCATTGTGCATACTATATACACATTACACACATACACGTACATATACATGTGCTTTTCAGTTTTGTGAGAATATGATGAGTTGATGAGTACGTACCTTCATTTTTTTATCCCTAGGTACCTATAATCTTAAAAAAAAGACACGGCTTTAAACTTGTACTTTTCTAACCTTCAGTTGAGTTGGAGTTTTGACGAGAACCTTCACCTTTGTATAAATTTTATTCTGTTAATTTTGAAAATTCGAGTATAAACCTGAGCTTTAATTCTGTAGTTGAGCTCCCAGTGATAATTTCTCATTAATCATTATCGTGTTGTTGTTCCTTGCTCAGGCGTTTTAGTCGATTAGATAAGAAAATATTTTCCGAAAACTGCTGTCGAGTTGTACATACATAGTGATAATCATATATCATTGTCATTCATCTGGAGAATTCTTTGCTCATTTAATGATACATTTTGGGTGGGTGTAAAATGGAGGTGAGGAAATCCAAGTTGTCATTTTTCATTTTCATCTTTCTGCATTTTCAACTCGGGTAGAATCAAATGTGTGAATTCATTTTTTATCTGTACACATAGTAGTTTCTTACATATATGTAAGTACAATAAGGGAGACTCAAAGTTTTTGTGCATTTACATTTACACGCGTAACCTACGAATGAAATATCTATAAAGTAAATTATTATATTTATAAATGTTCTTTTCTTTTCATTTTCTTGCCTGAGTAAAATTAATTGTGTTTTATTCTTGTTTTATTTTTCAGATGTTTGGTCGAGTTCAGTCCTGCGTTTCCAGTTTGTGTTCACTACAAACCAATTTGATTGAAATGGAGCCTCAACATAGAAAATGGCGAAGAATCCATGGATTTCAACTCCCACTACATCCCCAGCAAATATTTGGGATTATAGCTCTAGTTTTCTTTATACTTTTCTTTTATCTGATAGTGTACCCAAATCTACCCGCCGCAGTTTCCACAATATTCTGTGCAATTGTCAGTGTTCTCTACTTAATTTTACTTGTTTTCTACACGGCAGCCACGATTGTCGACCCCGCACATGTAGAAGTACGACAAAAACGATCGAATCGTCCAGTCCCCGAGTTTGATCGAGAAAAACATCTTCATGTGATTGAGAACGGTCGATGTCATTTGTGTAATATCACAGTCATTGGTCATCGAACAAAACATTGTAGTCTGTGTAATAAATGTGTGGATGGTTTTGATCATCATTGTCGTTGGTTGAATCATTGTATTGGGAAAAGAAATTATGTTTTCTTCTTTGGCACGATCCTTTTTGCAGCCATCGGTATTGCCATCCTATTGGGTTGTTCAGTGGCCATCGTTATTAGAATTTGGACTGTGCCCATTCCTTCGTCAATTAATTTCTCACCCGGGGAAGAAAGTTCCACAGCAACAATGTTCCATGAGAGTGTGACCCCGTCTTCGCAACTATCAAATGATAAAGGTGGGGATGGAATGATGCGAACAAAACTAATTACTGATCCTCTCTCTCCAGTGAATAATCATCCTCCAGCGGATGATAGTGATGGTGGTGAAATGGCATCAATCAAAACAAAGAATGCAAATGGAAGTTACATCAATAATAGTAATATTGTCAAAGTGACTCTGAGCGCTGGTGATGAGATTGCAAGTGCCCTTGGACAGAATGTACTTGACACGACCAAAAATACAAGTACAAATATACATCACGTAAATTCCAATTCTAATGTTCCTGAGAGTAAAACAAAGCTTTTCAATGAGAATATGGGACGAGAGACAAAAACCATCATTTTTGGGTTTGCCATCCTCCTGTGTTTGGTCACACTTGGAATGCTATTACATTTGGGGATTTTCCATGTGTACATTTGCTTCAAGGGGCTCACCACGTATGAGTATTTAAAACCGCCAGTTCCCTCTCGGGAAATGAGTAATGGGAAATCCAGCATGGACTCACATAAGACTGATGAAAATGAGCTAGAAGATGCCATTTGGACGACCATGACCGAAATTGATTTAAATGCTCCAGATTTTACACTAAATAGTTTACCCAGGAATAATCCAGAGAATAATTCAAATAATACAAATAATCGGACGGGAGGAGATTTAATCAAGGAATCAGAGAAAATGAAACAACGGAATGGTCTCAATAATGAGAAAACAATGGAAAATTTGAGAGAGAAAAATTTTAATTTTAAACGTGTGTCCAGAGGAGGAAGATCTGAAAGATCTGGTATTTTGTGTAGTCGATTTTTATGGCAACAAACCAATAAAGTCAATCCTAATTCTGATGAAACTCAATCTGTCAAAATACAACAACAATCTCGTCAGGAACAGGAACCACAATCCCCAAAACTAAATCCATCATCACCACCCAAAACATTATCGTCGTCTCCACCGGATCAACTAAATGTCTGAAACTCTCTTTTAATTCATATTCCACAGTGTTTTTGTGTATGGTTTGAATTACATTTAATAATGTAATTCCGTTCCTACAGTGTTCTTTGAGCCTCAATTTTACGATTTACTTCCCAGTTGTGAAAACATTTCCTTTCGTTCGACATGGATATAGATATATATATATATACACTCGAAAATAATGTGCGTCATAGTATTTATTTAATTTATTGTGTGTGAAACATTTTACAAAAGGCAACGAAAAGTAACAATACTTATATAAAACTGAACTAGACAGTAGAAAAAGTTCTAAATCCTAGTTCTATATACCATTACAAATCTTGAAACATATCAATTATAATTGTTATTATTACTGGAAACTTTTGATTTGAAAAGAACTGTTCAATTTACCTGGTTTAAAAAAAAAAATTAAATTTGCATTTGCACTTTTATAATGAAATGTGTAGATAAAAAACCAATCACTGATCTAAGATTTATATATTCCACAAGTATACTTACAACTGTGAGGCAACATATCTACATAATATATTGTTACATATACGTTTTGGGTAAATATTTTTATACACACAACCACAATAATGGGATTACATAATAGGTACATTTGCATTTCTACGATTAATATGCAATGTGTATTCAATGAATACTATTCATCAAAGAGAGATAACATTAATCCCATATTTTATATTTAAATATATCATTTTTGTCAGTACCTTGAAAATAATAGAAATAATAGAGGCACTATTTGATTATTTTCCTCTCAAATGATTCATGATTAGCATAAAGACGAATTTTGAATAGTGTGCGAAGTTATTTTTCGCTGAAAAATTTTCAGTTACTTATCTATTTGAAATTTACAAACTTGTTGAGTATATGAAATGCGGAATTTCACTTCGTATTTGTTAATTGCTACTTAAGTATAAGTACTAGCTATAAGTACGTTTATTTACCAAAAATTACTGATTATCCTACTTATGTCCAAGAATTAATTTTGTATTTAGTCTACTCGAGTTATGATAAAAAGTTGTATACCTATGTTCAATTCTTGTGCATAATATATGAATGTGTGGGTGCAGTGTAGTCAATTGGTAATTATTTAAGGAAACTTCCAATGTTCGCTTTAGTATACATATGAAGTCCACGTGTTGTGAGTTAGATATAAGAATATTTAAAATGAATCATTTAAAATGATACTGAAATAAAGATTTGTGTACAATTTAAAGACTACAGAATTCGAATTACATTTTTTCGAGTACAAATTAGACAATACAGAATTTCAAATCCTTTAATGCATGCACACAATAGAATGGAGAAATGAAAAGAGAAGTCTGATTTGAGACATTTAAAATATATTTAGTTCCATGCAGGTTTGGAGAATTTAGTGAAAACTGAAAGTATACCAATGATCCAAGGACTTGTCACTTTTTTTCGAGTCTGCATTTACTCTTCGAAATAATTGAGGTTACACTTTTTAATTATGCGTAGCAGAATTAAATATTAGGAAATTAAAGTTAGTTAAAAGCTACAAAGATCGTTGACGATTCATTAAGTTTTGGGTATGCCAATATATGATAAATCAGGCAGTAAAAATTGGAAATCTTGTACAATATCACGTACTAGTTACCTAAGTATGTATGAGAGTATTTCAATCTTTGAGCAATGTAATGTCTTATTATGACGAGTGAAAATGACAACAATAATCTAAAATTACACATGATATACTCCTCTCATCCACGGATCTTCATTTTCATTTCTTGTGATTGATGATGATTCACTGCTGTGATGTGGCAGCAGAATTTACCATAAGATTTCAAGGCTATAAAGTCCATGTTAGCACGTTTTAAGTCATTTCATGGAAGCCTAAGTATATAGAAGTTTAGAAGAAGCGTAGTGAATGAATATATAACTTATATAAGTAAGTATGCATGGCTTGATTATTTGATTATGTACCATCAACTGTTTGTACTTGAATACGTATATGTATATGGATAGTAAAGAGTAAATAGTCTACTTCTTATCTTTGTCAATGTCCATCGCATTTAAGACTAACCTTGAAAATATTCCGGATGAAGTTCATATTATGCATATACTGCAGTGTAAACTGGGTAACAAACGTATTTACATTTCATTTGCTTTTACTCTTCATTTAAAAAAACAAACAAAATTTGACAGGAATAAAGTGTTTTATTTGTATTGTTGATATATACCTGGCACCTCTATTCCGCACATCATGGCCATGCAGTAGAACATTTCACCACTAACATCATGAAAAACTTGACATTTGTCGTATGGGGGAATATGCAAATGAGAAAAAAAGACTAATTTCAATAATGAGAGCGATAAATGAATGATAATTGCACGCATAATTATTCATTGTGTAACCAACTATATAATTGTGTGTCGTTAGAGCTAACGTTTTAAGATATAGTTTATTAATTTACAATGGGCTTTGGCGTAGGCGGTTGCGACGTAAAGAGATGAGTGAAGTTTCAACGTACAAAGTTTTTGTTTATTATTAATTAACTAATGCACATATGGGTTGGGTTTAATTCCAAAGGTCATATTATCAAATTTGAGCACGGTCCTTCAGTAACACAATCATTCATGTAGGTCTATATAGGTACATTCGGGGAATGTCTCATTTGTGTTATAGTGAAGTATATCGTCCCCAGTATTTAATTAATCGCCAGGAAAAATAAACAAAACTGGAAAAAGTATATTCAAGGGAAAAAATCGTCTATGGTCCTTTTAGTTTAAACATGTACGCAAACATTTTGTTTTAGACGTACATATGTATATAGAGAATATTATTTGTATTTTTATTTTGTAAAAATATTCGTTCATAGCGTCTGACTGGCTCAAACCCTATTCGTGCATTGTCTATTGTGATGATGAATCTGTCACCTCTATAGTGCACACAATGTTGTAGTTGTATACAAGAACATCATAATGACATTCGACAATGGTATAGTTTGGCGTTCCCTTCCCAAAGTAGGAAACGACGAAGCACATGAAATGCATGCAAACGTACTGAAATGGAGGGAGATCCTGTGAGAAACATTGCTGGTAAAACCATGCACACAAAAGACAAAAACGGTAGGAAAAAAACCATGATTTAAAATAGATATAGATACTCAAGGAGTAGTATACTTACATAATATCTATACTCGTATACGAGTTTTCAATTCTGGTACATTCGAGCTCATCATATATTATTTGAAGGTGGATAATATTATACAAGTATTGTCTATAGACGCATTCTAAGTTCGAATTCACGTGAGAAAAAAAACTAATGCTACAAAATGTGAATATCCAACATTCATTGAAAGAATACACGAGTATACATACAGGCACAACCAGCTTATTGAGCCTGCAGAGAGTCAGTCTTCTTATGCGTTGTGCTGTGTATATTCCAAAGCAGGTTAGAGTACAAAAATTTGCCCATTCGGATTCAAGCAGCAGCATCATCATCATCATCATCATCCCTTATACAATTTTGTGAAAAATTTACTTGCCATACATATTGTTGCATTTGTAAAGCCGAGTTTGAGGTATTCATTCAGTAAATATTAAACGTACAAAGATTTTACGAAACATACACAGCAAACAAAGATTGTATATATTGCTCATTTCAAATCCCAACAGTCAAAATGTCTCTCTGACATTGTGTGAAAAACTCCTCCAATACTTATATAATGTAGTATTTTTTAAAAGAACAAGCGAATTATGCAATAATATTATTATTACATACTTGGGAACAAACGACAATATAGGGAAGACATTAACGTTAAAAGTTTATACTTGATATATTTTTATGTTGTTTTGATTCAAGTAGTTTCGAACTACATTCAAAATCTATGAAGAAGATGATCGTAGTTGGAGGAATCGTTGTCATGCTGGCAACAATAATTACGATTGTGACGGTGAGCGTGCATGCAGCGAGTACAGCTCAACCAGTGACACAGGTTTGTTTTTCTATTTCTTACATAGACAGTTGTCTGAGTAATCATTTCATGACTTATATATATGGTAAGTGTGTCTTCATGTACTGTATACACATGCACAAAACAAATCGAATCGTTTACAATTTTCAAAGAAGATAAATTTTCTCTAAATACCTTTTGCTACATCTGTATGTTTATATAATCAAGTTGTCACAAAATGAATTCTGTCGGGGAACACGCATTTGAAGATTAAACATTATTGCGTTGTTTCTTTAAACTTTAAATTGATACACCTATTTACTTGTTTATGCTTTATATATGTAGTACATATGAAGTACTACTTATAATACTTATTTTATACATAGTTGTAGTGCGTACTCAGCGTACGTTACATGATTTGCATTTGCTATATATAGTATAATGCATGAATCGGATTCAAATTGTACTTATATGTATCAATGAATATAGAGGACAATTTATCAACTGCATTGGCTGCTGGACAGGAAATGAAATGGTTTAACATACATTTTCAATTGTATCATTCATGTCATTCGTATGAATTTAGCAACCGATGGAAGCAGTGAGCGTCCTAAACATTGGAACAAATAAAAGTGGAATTAGTGGCGTCATTGTTTTCACTCAACAAGATCCCAGTTCACCCGTGTCAATCAAAGGACAAATTATTGGATTAGCTCCTGATTCATTTCACGGATTCCATGTCCATGAATCCGGGGATACTCGAAATGTTCTCCAGCCCTGTGTATCCACCGGTGGTCACTATAACCCGGATATGGTAATGATAGCACATAATTATTTACATACCTATGCTACTGCGTTTACTTATCTTTATTGATTTTTAATTGAATATTCTATGAAGATGCTTGAATATATAATGAATCATGACATTTACTAATCAATTTATTGTAGCATGATCATTCCTCTCCGGAAGATCCAATTCGTCATATTGGTGATCTCGGAAATGTCAAAGCGGATTCCACAGGAGTTGCAAACATTGATACCACTGACACAAAACTCTCTCTGACCGGTCCATATTCCATTATCGGACGAGCTGTAGTTGTTCATGACATGAAAGATGATTTGGGGAAGGGAGGCAATCCGGACAGTAAAAAGACGGGAAATGCAGGTGGAAGAATCGGATGTGGTATCATCGGGACAGTTTACAAGAAACCAATTTCAACATAATGATAGCAATATTGAATTACTGAATTAATAATAACTTAAGTATTCGAATATGTATACATGTAAAAAAAACCAATTTAGAAAAGGAAAATTCCACGATTCATTGCAATTTTTTAAAGGACCAAAGAAATCGTTTTGCATAATGTCAACTTTAAACTTTAAAAATTTCTACCAGTAACTTAATTACATTATACATATTATATATACAAAGAAACTTATATTACGGAATACAAATCTCAACTATATTCTCACTATGTATACATATTATTATATATGTCTACTTTTCCAAGAAATTGTATTGCCTACATTTACTTATAAACTATTGCGTATAAAGATTCAACTGTGGCTATTTAGACCCCTCAGTAAATAATAAAGTTGCATTTTAGCTAAATGAAAATTTCATGTATAGGTAGTACTTATTAGGTACTATGAATGTTGTATCTTCCCATAACCCAATACCTGGAATTTTACCATGTACAAGACTTTTGATAAAATAAAAAAGACTCATGCTAAAACATTGAAAATTAATTTTTTTAACTTTTACTCATTGTTTGAATAATTAAAAAGAATACTTGTTGTTTTACGAGTTTAGATTTATGACCGAGAAAACATATGGATCACATTATTATACAATATTCATTATAAGTATGCGTCGTAAAAAATAAGTATCATTAGTTGATTAAATTGAATCGGAAATAATATAATAATAATATATTATATATATATATATTATAATATTATTACTAAATATTTCATTCTCGGTGTCCGCGGGTATTACTGTTTCCTGGTGTTTCGTTTTGATTTTCTCTCTGTGGGTTCTATAG
>JAIUND010002325.1:0-23398 GCA_034699125.1 Gisinianus flammeolus
AAGCTGTGTATGCAATTTCATGCAAATCTAAAATACTTGAATTTATGAGTATTTTTTAACAGCCGAACTTGCTCCGCTGCAATTTTCGTAAACATGAAATTTTTGAATTCAAGGACTAAACGAAAGTTGCCATCGGTAGTCCATTTGATTTTTTAGTCCATTTCGTTGATAATTAAATCAATCTTCTTTCCTTATAACATAAGTATAACTTATACTTGTATATGAGCCTTAGATTAAATATTAATATTTAATTAAATGCATGTATTTAAGTAATTACATTGAGACATTCATAATTTAAGTAATGAATTAATGCAAATGTTGACTCCGGATTCCGAGTTTTCCGACGAGAACAGAATCAATTGACTGGAAAAAAAATCCGTTATAAATCAGTGTACATATATCGCAATAATGTGTAATATAATAATATATACGTTTGAATGTTTTTTTTGTTTTAATTGATAGTTATTCCATAACTCACAATATAATATTTACATTCATCATTATACCATCTATATATCAGTATGTACAAGAAAATTCGTAGAGAAGGAACTTTCTTGGTCGAGAGAAAAAGAGAAATTACGAAATAAATACTATAGATGAAAAAAAAATTACAATGGAATAATAATTAAGTTTTACATCGTTTCCTTTTGCTTAAATTCACAATTCAATACTACATATTGCAATAACTGAAATAGCATCAGCGTCAGACTTGATTCATAAACTCATAATATACTTATTATTTACGTTGCATATACAACATCTACTTACATGATCAATAATATCTACTATATACATTTCATATGTATACAAAAAAAAATCAACAGTCTGAAAATCAAAATGTTATTCCAGAAATTTGACTTTATAGTTGAGTTCCCAAAAAAGGAGCATTGGGTATTTGAGAAAGTGAAAGATGTTTTACATCTTCCTTTTTCTTACTTCTCATCTGTACACAATATATATTCAGGTTGTTCTGTTGTCTTTTTTTACACATTTCGTAGTGCACAAGTCTTATACTATACCTACTCGTAATTTTTATAATTGTTATAGAAGAACTGGGAAGAAAATTTGAAGTGTCATTATATTACGTACGAATTTCTATACATAATGTTAATAACATTCAATGTTATTATTTGTTGCCTGATATAATGATTATTCTGCCTTTGTATTACTATATTGAGAAGAATTCTACTACGTGGTGCAATGCGTTTGATTATATACTTAAGTTACTGTATTTTTGTATAGTTTTGAAAGCTATTGTAATACCTTATTGTAATAATTATTGACTAATAACTGCTTTGACACGAAACTTCCTTACTTGTATATTACATTATTAATATTTTAGTTGATTTTACCTTATTTCACAGATTGAAATAAAGTAAATCAATGAACATGTCATATATGTATTTACAAATGAAGAATATACATTCGTCGAAACGATGAACCAGAAAAAAAATTAGTATTATTATAATAATGTTGTTGTTGTTGTTGAAATACGTAATAATATTATAAAGAAAATACATTTTCCATGTGTGAACTAGCGATTATTTCCCCGACGAAACAACCAGGTAACGGCGTGAAGGGCTGCATATAGAATCCCAACAATAACGAAATATCTTTCTCTTTCTTTCCTGTCCGTCATCTCCTCTTCAAGACTCATAACTCGTCTATTAATCCGGCTGAGTTGATCTCTCAAATGCTCTAATTCTTCATCACTAGCCCCCATAAGGCTTACATCATGATTCCTATACACATGAAAAAACAATCACCTTGTTATTGTGACAAAGTATTTTGCATAATATAGTTATGATAATGAACAATGTTATAATTATAAAGATTTGTATCTATACCGCATAGCGACCGGGGTATCTCGCCCTCCAAAACCAACTTCATTTCTCATAGGACTCAGTGGAGTATTCCTGGTAATTCCATGTCCATGACTAATACCATTACTTCCGAGACGAGCAACATAATTGTCGTCTATGAGCAACGTCTCATCCTCTCCTTCCGAAGTTGACTGTTGACTACTTGAATTTGAACGATAATTATTGTATGTCTCCGATATTTTTATAGATCTTGGAGGAGTCTTGAAGATAGAGCATCAAACAAACATTTATTTACATATTATTTATTAAATACATGTAATAAATATTATGAAAAATATAGTTGTTCTCATTAACAAAATATGATAGTCTCTTCACTTACTTGCATCTTTACATGGACAGGATCCGCAGGCATTGACGATGACTCTAATTCAAGTTCCCGAGGAAGAGCTTTGGTACCAAAATGCTGGTCTTGTCCTGAAATGTACATATATTGTACATATTGTTTGAAAAACACAACTACAAAATTGAGATAAAAAGTATAATAAATAATGACATTTTATTCACCTCTGACAATAATTCTGTCTGGAACAGACATATTTGATTTCCTGCTCCAATTATTATTCATGTTGTTGTTCATCTTCTTTGATGAAAAATAATTATCAAATATATTTGTTTGTGCAAAACGTACTTTAATAATTAAAGTTTAATCCTTACATAAATACAAAATACCAACAACTTAACGCCTATTTTTAAATACAATTCTATTGTTTTAGTTAGATGAGGAAGTCGTGAGTCGTGTAGGACAATAATTGGTAATTTTTTTTGGATAAAAAACCAAGAGACTTTCACTCCTTCTGAAGGAGAACGATTAAATTAAATTTTGAATGGCGGGTTATTCTGTCTATGTCAGCTGAGACTTTGTAGTACGAAAAGAAAATCTGGTTGAATTTTTATTTATTCTTAATTCTTGCGAATCGCAAGTTGCGATTGCGAATATTGCGATTGAGGAATCTTGACCACAGTTAAATTTAATTACTTCAACCACTACTACTCACTCAATCAACAGTTAAATTGTTTTCTCAATAAAGTGTGGAGGGGATAGGGAAGCAAACCATCTTACTGTTGATTTGGAAGATAATATATAGATAGATACTAGAGTAAGGTAATTTAGTCTAGTATAGATAGATAATGCAAAACTCAGCTGAGGAAAAAAGAAAATATATTACATCAGGAAGTGTGCTTAATGAAAATTTATAGTTTTGTGTATTCTTGAATATCTAGAGAAGGAATTATCTATCATACAATGAAGATAAAGTTTTCATACGTCTCCTCAATGTCAGTTACGACAATTCTCTTCTGTATTTTGTGCTCCTTTATCATACAAACGACGAGTCAACAAACAGGGGAAGCCACGTCAAACAGTGATGAAACAACAGCGGGAAGGAATCCTAATAATTGGTTCACAATTGAAGGGAAAGTGAATCCACCGGTCACAGTGAAGCCATCAGGAGGAAAGGGTCAATCATCTTCATCAAATGATAACTGGATAAGTCAAGTTCAAATTCTAGTCAATGGAGATGAACATGTGGGTTTTCTCAAAGATGATGGTTCTTTTACAATTACGGGAGTCTCAGCGGGTTCATATATTATCGATGTCATTCATCCTCAACTAAGCTACGAGTCTGCTCGAGTTGACATTACAAGTCGTGGGAAGATTCGTGCAAGGAAAGTGAATTATCTTCAACCGAGTCAAGTTAGTCATTTACCATATCCTCTCCGACTTAGCAATACAGGACCCTACCGATATTTCCAAATTCGGGAACAATGGAGAGTGACTGATGTGCTCCTATCCCCGATGGTCTTAATGATGGTTCTTCCGCTCGTACTCATTGTAATCCTACCAAAAATGATGAGTGATCCAGAGACCAGACGTGAAATGGAGTCAGTGTCATTACCCAAGTAAAAATTCTATTATAATTATAATTATTTTTGTTTCTTTTAAATGTGTGTAAATATATTTAAACTTTAAAAGGATGTAAAAGTAAATTGAGAATGTTTATGACGATATAGATACGAGATGCCCGAAATGTCGGAAATGATCACGAATTTCTTTTCCCCTGGAAGTAAAAAAGACGGAGGGGGAGAGGATAAACGTGGACAGAAGTCTATCAAGTCGAAGAAAACTAACTAAAATTTACTACTATACTACTTCTTCGACTACCGTTGTGTTGTTTGTTAATGTGTGAGTATTATTATTACTAAACTAATTTATTTCTTCTGACTTTTACTTTAAGTAGGTAAATACAATACCTTATTATATGTATCAATAAATATTTATAATATCAAGCTAAATAATATTATTATAACCAAATGAGCAATTAAATTATATAAATAAACTTTCTTTGTACTCTACCGACGACTGCGTACATAAATACATGGTTTTCATTTTATTCATTATAATGTATTGAAGTGATACAATTATAAAAATTATACAATTGTATTTATAAACCATAAGTTATGAGTAAGCCGGTAATTTGATTAACTATAAAATCAATAAAATTAGGTGTACTGATTCTCTACAATTTTTGTGGAAATTTCCAACTGGAATATTGACAATTGGAATAGATTTAAGTCTCCTTCGAATGTCACGCCTTATATAGTTTGATCCTCGACTCTCAGCGATGTTTCATTGACTTGCTCTTTCCGATTTTCTATATATAAAAGCCGAAAAGGGAAGCCTTCGTACATGACAGAGAAACAAAAAGCTAAATCCATTGCGAATATTTCAAAAAATGGTTTGAAAAATCTAAAAAATTCTGAAATATTTGCATCTCAATAATTTTTGCCCCAAACGTACTGCGCAGGGGGTGGTCACAACTAGGCGTTCTCACCCTAGAAAAATATCCACACGAAGTTCATGCTGTTCATGTCATGAACGATCGCACTGAAGAAGATTGTATTTGAATCCTCCCGCTCTTCCGGTCCACTTCGAAAGGTAATGAATTCATCTTTGCTACAACTTCAATCGTTAATAGATTCAACCACCGAGAATATAATCTTAGGATTATAATTTAGACTAACTATAGATTAGAATCCTAAGATTATATTCTCGGTGAATTCAACCAGTTCTCCGCCTTGGTCAACATTTTATCTTTATCCCATGTATCAAGTATCTTATTTCTTTTGTATACTCTACAAAAGGTTTCAGTATAGGACTCACGAGTGACAATCGTCATCACTTTTCCACCTTGAAATGTTATGGAACCCGGAACCGTTTTGAATTCTGACCGCATATATATAAGTCACACTGAGGCTATTGAAGAGAAGCAAAAGTCGTACGAGCTTTTACTTTTTCCCTTTCATGATATGCAGATATTGAAATGTCATACTGCTACTGAATATATATTTAAATAGCCAATCAACCTTAAATGGGGTAAATGTATAATTAAATACTCTGAATTTTTTAGTCTTGTCAACCAAAAATTGATTACAATTGTGACAGACCTTTTTGGCCTTAAACTAAAGTGAAATATAATTTGATGTGCGGGTTGAAGCTCATATATAGACATTTTTATGAACAGACAGTATATTTTGAAGTATTTTCCACAACAAAGTTCCTATACAAGCCGATTTTCCAAGTTACCGATTTCCAGTTATGCAAACAAATTAAGATGCGAAAGGATAGCCACGCAAACTAAGCTCACCAATAGTTGGTCGGAAACTTTAAGGTGCCTATTAGAAGTCTAGTTATGCGAAACATAACATACTGTATATTATTAATACCCCACACTTTATTATTCAATTACGAGGTCCTGGGTGTGTATTGAAATTTACCTAAACAAGTACTGCGTGACTCGCTATATGCATATATATGTACAGAAACATACCCACCTACTTAAAACCCTTGAGCTTACAATTCATTCTCTAATTGAGTCAAATATCCAATAGCATCAAGTTACTTACTAAATTTGAACGAGCCATAAACCATTTTGAAGAGAATAAAATGTTATGACTCATCGAAAGTTGATTCCTATGCAATTCGTATTCACACGCTCTGATTAAATGTTTTCATCTTTGTTTATATATTTTGTGGATGCTTTATGGGCCACTTCAGAGTTGAATTGATAAACTAGATAAACTAAGTATGTATTCTAAAATGTTGAAAATCCAGATAAAACTCGTTAAATATACCCACACTAGCTTCTTTTCAACGGCCACAGACTTCTCAAATAACCAATAACTTCTGTGTAAAATGTATAAATTCACAATATGACAGTTCGATAACATTAAAAGTAAAAAAAAAAAAACGTTTTCTGTCACATGTACTAATAAATCATGTTTGCATGCACATTGTGTGTACTAAATACAGACGAATGTTAAAAGAACATTAAACTGTTTTGCCCAAATAAGTAATTAAGTTTATAGAGTGAATTTCCATTTCACAGGCTCTCACCTCCCTCACATCGTCAGTTCAGTTTATCAGTGAAGTCATTTTAAAATGGTCGTATCATTTAATTTAATGTTTGTTGTAATTACAAGGTATGAAAAACTTACGTCATTTTTTCTTTCTTATTGGATAGCCCTATATAGATATCCCTTTCTTATATTGCATGAATGAACTTTCATTCGTGCAACCAGTCTAATAATAAATGTATAAGGTCATATTTAAATACTTTCTTTCCAGTTTTCTACTAATACCAGGCAATCCTTTTCTTCTAACTAATAAAAATGCAAACAAGGAGAAATATTCAACTGGGTCCGATGCCTATGGTTTAATCTTACCAGAGAATTATAGTGCATTGACGCCACCAATAAATTTCAACGGTAAAATGATCTATGTATATATATATATCTGTATAAAAATTCAAATTGCGTTGGGAAACTCCAAAAAGTCAATATCGTTTGCTTTCCTTTTATGTATGTACGCACACGTAGAGCCACTACAAGCCACTTTCTCCGCCGTCATAATGAGCATACGTGACGTGAGAGAGACCAAGCAAGTAAGAAAACTAAAACACACAAAAGTTCAAAGAATTTTGTCTGCATCACTCACATTGAATTTTTCTTTAAAGAATGTTCTGCATATATATATATATATATAGGATCTAACCTTAGAAATGAATCTTCGTGTTCATTGGATGGATAAAAGATTGAAAAACTTGACGGGGGTCAATGAATACCTAGTTCTCAGCCCTACCTTTCAAATATGGTATCCAGACGTCTTTGTTAGTAAGCTAAGTTTTATGTATTGACGCAAACGAAAATATGTACATTCGTGTTGAAACTTGAATTTGAATCTTGATTTTCTTATGCATATAGATCACGTGAAATCTATCGATAATCCTTTTATATTATCCCGACCTGCATCTTTACGACTGTATGAAGATGGTTCTGTTCGTTTTTCTGCAAGGTATATACATATAGTTAGAATAGAAAAGTGTTTCTTTGGAAAAGAAACGATTTTTTGAATTTTAAAATTATACTGACCATTGACGAGGTAACAAAAAAAAATTGGTGTATTTATATTCAAGGTTGACCATTGTCGTTTTTTGTAAAATGCACTTCAAATTTTATCCAGCGGACACACTACGATGCCCTATCGACCTGAAAAGCTGTATATTAATTAACTATATACATCAAAAATATTTTTTAGTGATTTCACATATTATAGGTATATGTATGTTTCTTGCTGCAGAAAAAATAATAATTATGCTCTGCTGTGACTTTGTGTATGTTCAAAGACGCATATCCCTCAACTGTTCTGACCCTAAGCTGGAAAAATGGCTCGAGTGCATCGCTCATTGACAATCTCACTATACCCAATTATGACCTCAGCCTGGAACTTCCAAGTGTTTTCAATCAAACGACAAGTTTGGGAACGTACTCCGGGATTCGATTTACTATAAGACTTAGAAGGGATATGAGCTATCATCTCATACAAACGTATTTCCCAAGTGCATTGTTTCTCATTTTAGCTTGGCTCACATTCCTAGTGCCTTCTAATTTCAGGTAAATTCCCGTACGCTTTTGGTTTGTATGAATATTAAACCGACTGTTCTTTTAATTTTCCCTTTAAACTTTAGTGCACTGAGTCGTTGCATGCAAGTGATGCTCACGGCTGTGACTTTATTCTCTGCTGTAAGGTAAATGTGTACAACGAAACAAAGGACAAATTGCTATATATGTATACCTAATAGGTATTAACTATTTACATTTACACAGTAAAATTCCCTTGCGCAATACGTAAATTGGAATTTCCCTATATATAGCCGATCGACTCCGGAAGTTAGTTACACAAAAGCATTGGATATCTGGACTCTTTTTTGTGTTTGTTTTGTATTCATCATTGTGACGCATCACGCAATAACATTAAAGTATGCATGACAAATATATCACACAACTTGAAATTTTATATTAAACATTTGTATCGAGATTTTGTAAATACTATCCTATATGCTTTGAAATGATGATGAATATATATATATAGACTTCGTCATATAAAACTCAAAAAATCAAATGCAAAAAGAAAGCTAGAAGAAACGAAGAAGAAAGGAGTGAGAAGTATAGTCAAGGCTCGAGACGTAAGTGAGGAACCACCATTTGATATAGACAAACAGATTGAGGGAATTGCGTACAGGTCAAATAGCGAAGACAGCATAGAGGTATACATTTTTACATAAAAATACCAAAATATTTAGAAAAAAAACTGCTTAGGTATATATGTATGTTGTGTGTTTTGATTGTTCCCTGTTCAATGCAGATGAAACAGATGAGGTCGAATACGGAGGACAATTCCCAAAGGAGTTCAACCAGTAGCCATGAATTTCACACAATCATCTCACTGACACCAGTAAACTTAGAAGAGGACTTGACTAAGAAAAAGATTAGAGAATATCGAGATTTGGGAAACAAAACTCGAAGACGTCTCCGATTAGTGACTCCGGCTATTTTAGTCATTTTCCTTTCAATTTACTGGCCTTGGCTTTTGTTCAACAGAGATATTATTAATGACCTTTAATTGTTTAATTCATTAGTATACATGTAGTCTGTAAATCATCAGCAAATATGTAGCATAGATCTGAAGAAGCTATTAAATGTATAATCATAATCATCATCATTTATTCCATCAAGCTGGGATGACCGAAGCCGGTACACTTACATAAAATTCGAGATCGAGATCTTGTTAATACATGGCAAGGTATCTGGGGGGAGGTTTTCTTTTTTTGTTACAATAATATAATATAATGTTTATGTATGTGTATATATTTATAATTCCTACTCTAATTTGTATCATGTATAGTCATTTTCATAATAAGCACAGAAAAAATCTGCTACATTTTACATTTATTCACACATACATTTGTAGGTATAGTATAGGTATATATATATGTATATCTTATGATTATTAATAGTACATATTTATATAGTACTTATACTATAGAATTATAAAACAAAACATTAAAACTGTGCCTTACAAACTCTGATGAGATTAGAACACGTGATTGTCTTTCATAAAATTAAAATATTATCAATAATCACTGACTAAGACTAGTAAGTTATTGTTTTTATCTCTTTTGCTAGTTCTATAGTTGCTCATTCTTTTTGTTCAAGTAAATAAGTATTTACTTAAATATTTAATGTCTTATACCCATCTTACTCATTAATTGTATTCGCTCTTGGCACATCTGCTTTAAGTATATCTCACATTTGTTGATAACAATATAATACAGGTTTTAGATCAAATACAAACAATTTTTGTAAAGAAATATACTTTGGCAAAAAAAATAAGAAACACGTACAGGTCACGCCGAAAAGTACATTTGTCATTTTTTAAGTTAATTAAGTTGAAATGTCCGAAATTGAAATTCAAAAAGAGTCTGACTTATATAAATGCATTCAGCAATCTCTATAAACTTAAGTAAGTAGTAAGTATATAGGTATTTTTATATTGTAAATAAGAGTAAAGTTTCTTACACACATATAAGAAGACGTGCTAATCATTTTTAAACGATAACTAAAATTAAATTCAAAAGTATATATTTTTATTACATATCGTTACCTTTACGTTTCAAAACCATTCATCAGCTTTACATTATTTTCTAATTACTTTAATCTATATAATTGCATCTAAATTTTTATCCGTTGCCTACATTCGTACCTTATTTGGCATCTAACATATTCAAGTACCTTTTTGTTAAAAGGACTTTTTGTTACTTACATACGATACTGAAAAATTATTATTCTGTCATATTATTTACCTTCACTATATCATTCAAATTCTACCTTTGTATTGATTATTTTATTGATATTGGATAATATTGTGTTAATAGATAAAATAAAATTTCCGAACTGTGATTACTTCAATATTCATTCATTTATAAATATATTTAAAAGAAAAACTCACATGCACTCGTATTTAAGATCCATTTATTTACTTGATACATATTCTCTAACCCTAAAACTCGATCGACTTGTGTGTATAGCTTACACTAATTTATTACTTTTTACCCTCATGACATTTTCAATATGATATACATTCAAGTAGACTATATTGAGGTTATTAAGTGTATTCATTTCCCTATATAATTAGCATTTGCTTTCAATTTGAGTAATTATTAATTAAATTGACTTGTAGTTTTGTGTATAGTATTAATTTTGAGATGAAAATGTTATGAGAATTGCGTTAACAAAGTCAGCAGTTTTCAGTTTTTGCAAATCACTGAAAACGGAGACACAAATTCACTTTCACATTTGCGTGGGAATTGTCTCTGAGAATTTAGAGTGGACATCGATTTCCTTCTGTGATTTCCTTGGAGAGATGCATAAAACGTTTTCGCTGTAAACTCGAATACAACTAAATATTATAATACTTTTTTTTTATCGACAAATACGCTGCCCTGTGAACTACCTCAATTCACATACTATTTATCTGTATAAAATGTTCGTAAATCTCTTTTTTCTCCGTACTTAATACCTATATTCCTATATACTATATAGTTGTATATAAGTTTGTAAGAACTCTGATGCTTTCTATATATAGCTTTGTTTATTATGTATTGCTTTCTATTCCTATAGCCGAGTTTGTTTAATTAATATTTAGTTATTTTAAGCTTCATGCACGTTTATAATTTCTAAAATACTGAATTTGAAAATCCTCCCCTCAATTAAGACATTTCAATATAATATTTGTTTTTTATAATAATAATAATAATATTTTGAGATAATGGCGATAGAGCTCGATAGATATCTTCATTCATTTCTAATTATTTAAAATCTAATTATATTTTGTAATATATTCTTTTGTTTTTTCTAAATATAAGTAACGTATATATATAGATATAGATATTTTATCGTTTTGCATAACATAGGTATATATATAATTCCCACCACAAGTACGTACATATTTGTATGCTTGCACATACTTATATTCCTTAACATAACAACAATACGTAATTTTGGCAAATAGCTTGATTGAGATATAGAATCTATTATCATTATAATTTTAATGTACACATCAAAATATTATATTACGATACGAAAGAGCTTTAAGAGTAAAATGTATGTACAATGTACACCTATGGTAAATATATAAAGATTTTACATACAATTAATGATAACAGATCTTTAAAAGCAGACACGTATAATACATTTTACTATAATATCTATAATACAGTTGATAATACATATATATATAATATTAATATATAGTAAGAAATAATAATAATATCATAAATCTTTCGACACAATTACATGGATATTTTTGGAGATTCTCATTCCCAGACAGAGCAGCCAGCTGTAGTATTTTGTGCAAGTAAAAGTTGAATATTCTTCTGGCTATTTTCAATGTTATTCAATAGCAAAATCCAACATCATGTATCTTTGCTATTCCCCCCGTTTCCACTGTTTTTCCCTGTTGAGTTTGTCACGTCCGAATTTGTCGGAGGATGTGAATTTACAATTTGGGAAGGGATTTCCGGAGTGACACTAGTTACAATCGAGTTCATCGTCGTCGTCGTCGCAGTAGATGGTGTCTTTTTATTTTGATTTTGACTTTGAGTACTACTACCCACACTATAAGAAACATTGATATTATTCACTGGACTCACTGACGACGTTAATGGCGACGAGGACGATGGTGATGAGAATGAAGACAGAGGTGATGGCAATGAAATTGATTTGACTTTATTCGCATGTGCTGATGTTGACATTGTTTTTGCTATGGATCCAGTTGACAGAGACATGACAGAAGTGGAAATGAGAGAAGGATTAAGAGGAGGCCAGGCTGAACAATTTGACAACTCTGATATTGTTGATGCTATTGTAATTGTAGGTGTAACTGCTATTGTTTTGCTGGCTTTGGCATTTGCTTTAGCTTTCGACAGCGGTCCACCTTTCAACTTTTTATTAGAACTATTGCTTGGATTATGGCCATCAGATATATCCGGTGAGCGGTGAGAACTGAAAGAATGAAAAATACTGTGATTAAACTGTAAATAATTTTATGTTTAAACGAAATATAAATACGTATAGATTCTCTCATCAATAATATTGATGAGAGAATACTGGTTGCAGTATTTATTGAATTCCATTTACCTTGTATGGCACTTCATGTGTGCACTGCGCGATTTCACTTTATTGAAGATCCTGTGGATCAGAAAAAGCAGAAAAAAAACATTCCGTTAAGGTGTATATGGACAGAATCATTTATCGGTGTCGAGCAATCGATTTTCATGCAAGTCTCAGTTTTTTTTTCAGTTTTTTCTCAACGGCTTTCACAATACTCGCTATAATTAAATCTACTATACAAATGGTTACATTAATGCATAATTATTCAATATAATGCTGATATATTTCGATATATTTATGCACTCTTTTCCGGTTATTATTTTCAGAATACAGCATGCTTGTCAGTTATGTAGCTACATTCAAACATCGTTATTATTATGTTATCATTTTAGAACCTCAACTAATGATAAACCTTTATATTTTAAAGTATGTACTCGTTACAGATGAAGATAAAGTAATTTAGCAAATAATAGTACTACAATAGTCCATGCAACACATGTATGCTGAGATAATGTCAAGAACGAAATCAATACATCAATTTTGTACCACAGTACTCAAAATATTCTTTGACAAAAAGTAAAAAACCCTTTTTCCACATGGCATGCTTCTTGACACAGGTAAATGTTTTTGAAATATTCTTTCATTCAATTCAATTTAATTCAAAAACTTAATAAAACCACAAAATGAAAACAAAACAAATGAAAATAAACTTTCAATATGAAAAGTTACCTTGTAAAAACTTAAATTATAATCAAAGATTACATTTGACAGAATTTTGATAGCGTCAACTCAATGAATGAGAACAAATCATATTAAGTCCGCAAATCATGGCTAAACAGACACAAATTGACAACAACAAAATTAACATTTATGTCCAATTAAAAACATATTTTTAATCCAACTTGAAAATTAAAATACCACAAAGCTATAAATTTCTTTATAATTTTTGTCAGCTGTATATATATATATATATAGGGATCGAATAGGGATCGAAGTACTCCGAGGTTCTTAATTTTAGAATATATACTACGTATAAATGTAAGTATATACTCGAATTCTAAAAAAAATTCTGAATTTACAATAACCCTACAAAAGTATAAAATGAATGATTTAAAGAAAATTTCAGTACTCACGATCGAATTAAATGAGGGACAAAAAGTTACAAGTTGACAAATTACATAGTGCACGAAATTCGTGCCACGAATATGTATTCTGTAGGTATTGTATGTCATCTAATGATGTGCAGTGTGCCCTTTCTCTCATATCTCATACAAAAAGACACTGAATAAATAAACGTATACCACAAACTACAAACGACAAAATGTCTTCTAACAGGTAAAGTTCGCCAACACATTGTATATATGTAAGTAAATGCTATGTATGATAAACCATGTGCCAAAATATTGATTCCCTTCTGCGGTCTCCTTGTATATATAGCTTAATATTGACTATGAATATGGAGTAACACAGAGTAGTCGTAGTGACTTCTAAGCCTACTAATTAACGTAACCGTTTTCATTAGACAGCACGAAATGCTAATAAATTGATTAATCCATAAATACATGAAAGATTAATAACGTGGAAAATCTCTGAATTATTTAGCTATAATATATACATGGACTATAATTATATAATGATTTCGCATATCATATGGAAATGGGTACTTACTTTCCACAAAGTTTGCACGGGAATTCCAAACGATGATTGTGATTATCACCCAATGGACTCGTAACGTCCATCATTTGATTAGGTACCTAATAATCAAACCGACATTAGTCCACACTCCGTACACTTTTTATCCAGCACACTTGTGTCAAACCTACCCTTCCATTCGACTACTTTATTTATCATTAAAAACAAGTGTAATGAACGGAAATGAACGCTTGAGAAAAAATATATACATATAGGTAAGGAATTTTCATAAGACTTACATTAGTTTTGGACTCAAAGCCCGACAGGGTAGTTGAAGGAGCTGGAGCAGAAATCGGACTGGAGCAATTATTATTATAACTATTTGTACGGGAAAGGATACGAGAAGTAGCTGCTGCTGATGATTTGTGAGATGTTGGCGGAGGTATATTTTTCAGTAATTCCAAAGTAAAGTTTGCATCTCGTTTTTTCCACACGCTTCGTACTTTTTCATATTCTGATGCACAAACTTTTTTCCACAGTTGATAAACTATATACATTAAGAGCAAAGAAATAAGAACAAGTTGTATATATATACTATATACGCTTGGTTTCTCTATCATTTTTGGGGGGATTTTAAATTCAATACATATGATTTTTCTATACATTTAAGTAAACACATAATGTAGAAAGTGAAGAATCATTAGAATTTGTCTATATAATACATCACTTATACGATGCGTGGAATTTACATAAAAACACTCCATATATATACCTTCAACACACTCCTCATTGCTCTTCCCCTGAAGCTCCTTGGCTACTTGAATGAAATCCTTCCCGTATCTCAAGAGCCCGTCTCTAAAAGTATTTATTTCTTCCATAGACCACTTTTTCGACTCCTCGTACTTGTACGTCTTCAGATTATTTGGCAATGAGAATGATGGATTTGGATTCATCAACAGGAAAATAGCAGCCTGTAAAAATAATACGCATGTAATTCCCACATCATTAATCCTTATTACACAACTTGCAATTACTATAATTATCTTACTTTTACAGATATAGGTTTCAAGTAAGTAACGGATAATTTGAAAGCATCATCTCAAGACTACAATCATATTACAGATTCTAACCGACATCAACATAAATATCTGTACATGAGCGTACACTATATACATATGCACATTACAATGGAATTCGTATAGGGAGAATAATAATAATAATGACGTACATTGATATCACCGTTGCAATTGCTCAGAATATGAAGGGCATATTCTTTATTTCGACCACCACCTGGATATATTAATGATTGAGAAAAAAAATTAATTATAATTAATTGTTCTTATTATTATACTGTTTTGTCGAATGAACTATATACATAATATTTTGCCATTATGTATGATTAAATAAATCTAGTTACTTTATCGTACAATAATGAAGTACTTCATTATTATCAACTTTACAAGCAATAAAAAAAATCTCACTCACCCGGGATAGCTGAAGAACACGCCAGCTCCAAGTATTTATCAACTGAATGAAATCACGGTAAAAGAAAGAAACGATTTTATTACCACAAACCCACCCGTCATTTTACATTATACTATATATTATATAGTATACAGGAAAAAAACTATGGAACTCTCTCTTCTCTTCCTTTCTCTCTTTCGAAAGGATCCTTTTCTCTCTCACTTTCTAAAGCACTTTTCTCAGGAACTTTCAGTCACGGAAGTGGAACAACTTTGAGTATTTTTTTTCCAAGAATCGCGAGATTACCTCGAGAATACATAAAACATCCTCGAGCTCTTAACTCTTCTCTATAATATATGAGATAGAAGTTAGATTTATACACACCTTTTTAAGTTGCCACTTGGACCTAGTATTACCATTTAACAATGTTTCTCATGTTAAGTACATATATGGAAGTGCGACTACTACTCTATCAGTCTATACCTATAGCGTTTTTTTAGTTTGTTTTATAACAAGAACAAGGAAAGAGAGAAAGGGAGAAAGAGAAAGACAGAAAATCCCACAACATATACAATAACTCGTAGGTAAAGTAATGGTAAATAAAATATCTTTCATCTCGTCTGATATGATAGTAAAAAATTGCTTATCAAGAAAAAAGAAGAAGACATAAACAAACAAATCCGATCTATTTATCTTCCAAACAGAACCTGCCGATACAAAAGGAAAATCTTTCAAATAATAATGTAAACAAAATTGATATTAGTTATATGCATAGGTATACATATATTTATTTCTATTCCAGGAAAAAATGACAAAAAAGAATCCAAACAAACAAAAATAGGTGAAATAATACAAAAGAACCGAGATACTTCTATAATATTATATTTATACATCTTATGCTTGAATAAAATGACTTAACTAATATATAGACATACCTTCTGCAGTTGTGCAACTGTTCATAATTTCAGGATTCCATAACCGGTTGTTAGTATCAACATCATCTTCTTCCAACTCACTCTCCTCTATCAAATCTTCCTTTTCTACTTTTATTTGTACATCCATATCTTCTACTGTTGTTGTTTTGAGGAGTGTTGATTTTCTTGTGGCTTTCCTCATGGAATATTCGGGTAATGTAGCTTGAAAATTTGAGCCAATATTGATTTTAGGTAATTCTTTCTTGGAATCATCAACGTCTATATATAAAAACAAAACAAAGATGTTGGTGTCGGTTTATATGTATAAATTCCTCATTTAACAATACAGATAGTATATATGATATTTCATTTTATGTATTGAATAAACCGTCATCACTCACGATAAAGCTTGGTTGAGAAAGCCCAATATAGCCCCGGTGCACTTCGAACTGGACTGAGAATGGGATACGGAGTGAATTGGGATGAGTCCGATTCGGATGTACCCGAGCCTGGCGAGCTTGTTCTCGTCTGCGGCCTTAGATTTGATGCAAAAGTGTTCCGAAGTTGTTTCCTCTTTGTTGGAGATTTCAAGCATGGACTACTACTAGGGACGCTACATAAACAAAATGGTACATGAATCGTACACGTAACACGTAATCATATGTATGTATATAAAATAAAGAAACAAGAGAAAAGACCAGCACATGAAATTCAAATAGGTATAAACTATATATAAGGTGCACACTGTTCTCACTCTCTCATAGGGAGGGAGAAAGAGTGTGTGAGTGAGTGAGAGAGAGAGAGAGAGCAGTTACATATGTAAGTTGACACAGCCTCCAGTAAAACAACATCAAGATCTCTTTATCTTTTTCTCTGTCTGTGTTTTCCTTTCATTACCGTCAAGATTCTTAGGATTACCCAAAAGAACGGATGTCTATATACGTATATGTATAATGTACAATGTAACGACTTGCGTACCTATACTTTTGCTCTCTTTGGATAGTAAAATATAAAACCAAAAATATTTTGTTCACCCACATGAAATGGAAATGAATGAATCGGGAATTTCAATTTTACCTGTATACAAAGAGAAAAATCTACAAATTGGTAACTGCCAACAGTGCCAACCTTACACAACATAAATACAAAGTCTTTCCGTATGTATACTAGATAATACACCAAATGAGACTTACACAGAGATCTCTGTCTGTCCCTTTTCATTCGGATATATGGATTTCAGATTTTGGCTTTCAATTCATTTGATTCGTATAGAATCCAAAAAAAAAAAAAAAAGTGCATAAAAGACGAGAGAGAAACTTTTACTGAATACATATGTACCTGATCTATACTTAACTACTACATGGTAAGTCAATGTTTGTACTTTGTGTATGCATAAACTCGGGTAAAAGAGTTAGACATTTGAAAAGAGAAAATGAAAAAGCTGTATATGAAATAGATAGTAGATAGCTGTGTAAGAGTTAGCCAAAAAGGATCTTCAGTGTTGTATAGAAAAGAGAAAGTTTCCATGGATAAAACTAACAATATTGTAAAGAAGGAACGGCACTTCAAAAAGGTTAAGCTTTTTTCGCGTAATGCTAATGATAGTGCTAGTTGATATGGTGGCTTTTATATACCCAAAGTACATACATATGTAGATACATGAAAAGTATTTTTTTGGCCTGTATGAGTATTGTGCATAACAGTTTCCACCCACTGTCTATATGTGCTTACTATATAGTCACTCACAGTTTCAACTCAATGGGAGAACGGAAAGATGTATATGCAAATGAGGTTTCCAAAAAATCCAACGAGACTCACTGATTTAAATATTCTACATCAAGATCAAGCTATCTATCGGATATCGACTACTTGGCTTTATGTACTCCTATCCCTTATGCAAATAAAATGCTATTTCTCCTATATGAATCTAGTTTGTATAATAATATATGTACATATTTTATGTACTCGAAGTTTGAACTGAGTAAACAAAGAGAGAGAGAGAGAATAGAGTATAAAGGCAGAAGAACAGGAGGAAAAGAGTTGTATACCTGTTTGGATTGAGAAAAACGTCGGTTCCGCCGGCGTTAGCACTACTATCACCCGCCATCCCCATCGATGATGATGATGATGATATTCCCGAGCAATGATCCATTCCTGACGGCTCATTAACTTTTACGTTTAATCCTTTCTCGTCTTTCTCAATTTTGATGATGGTCTGTGTCTGTCCAGAGTCTTCCATACTATTACTCCGACTGCTATTGTTACTATAAGCAGTGGACAAGCTAAAACTAGGTGAATTTGAAGGGGTGAGGATATTGAGTTCTGACACTGATGGAAATTCTCTTTTCACACTCACAAACTGTCTTGCTGGAGTACATATAGTAGATCTACCATCATCATTCACAACATTAGATGTCAAAATCACTGATGAAGAAATCCCAGGTATCGCCGTAGGAGATGAAATCAAATTATTCAAAAAACTCACATTCACAGGATTATTATTATTAATCCTAGCACTAATATTATTAATATTTGATCGGCCTGCTGGTGTAGTAGTCGTCGTCGTAGCTGTCCCCGTCGTTACGGATACAAATGGATGAATCAAAGAGGATAGTGAAGATAAAGTCATTGTAGATGAGGAGGAAGCAGCAGCAGCAACATTTATGATTTGATTTGAGTGTGAATCCACCACTGAACCACACTTATTAAAATTAAGACTAATAGAGTTTGTACCTAAAGAGACGGCGGTAGAAGTTGAAGTAACGATTAGATTATCCGAATTATTATTGGCATTAGCTGTAGGATCAAAGGGGAGGACGACAGCCGTCGTCGCCGCTGTCGTCGTTTGTGGAGCCGTTTGAAATGGAAATAAAGGAGATTGAAGAGCATTATGACTTTCTAGACTAGCTGCAAAAAAAACAAAAAAACAAAAAAAAAATGCAAACAATTGTAATGAAGAATTGTAATATATATCGAAAATAGAATGTACTGTCGGATTTTTAATAATTGAGCCTCCCAAGGACAGATTTAGGAATCCTTGCCCATTTCAAATACATTGAGTGAGAGGAGCTACGAAGGAGAGAGAAAGGCTCAATTATTTTTAATCCGACAGTATATATACGTTTGATATTATATATCTTGGAAAATTATATCCACGTACCTGGTGGAGTTGGGTACATGAATAATGGAGAATCTTGAGAATTCACGGATGGCGATTGGGGAGTCGGGGAAGAATAAAATGCTGCATCTAATGGAGGCCTGTGGAAATTGTATAACAATATATATATAGACAGACAAAATATTACAAACATGTTCAATAATAAAAAAATACATGTATGTCTAAAAATGCATCATTTTTTAATCGAATAAACCTATAGAGCATATAGAACGTATTGAAAATTAAATTATTTAGAAGATTAAGTATATTTCCTAATGCTTCCGGCAAAATATCTGTTCATTTAATATAAATCCTTATAACAAAAATGTGCTTCAAACAAATAAAATGAATAGATTTCCCTTCAATACGTGTGTCATTGATATAGATTTAAAAAGTTTGGACGAACGAAAATTGAGAAAAGAAAGTTGGATAGACAGAGAGAGAAATGACAGGAGTACTATATGCATATTATATTATACACATGTATATTTTGATACACGTACAATGGTGTGATAGGACTTGAGGACTCGAGTTTCACAAACTGATGTTGCTGTTGCTCGGAGCTGGAGTCCGCTCCAACGAACATTGAGTTGAGCCTCGAGTTGACTGTATCGACACCCAAACTCGTTGCTGCCCAGTAATTCCATTCCGGTGGAAATTGATCATTTGCACTAGCCCCGATGCAATCGTCGATCGCGCTTAGGAAACTGTCTGGGCAAATACTTGAGACTTGACACAGAAAATCACTCACGTAGCACTAAAATACAAATATTTTTCACAGTTATTACCAATTCTGCACCATATATGTACATACCTATATAGTATGTAATAATACCGATGAACACACACCACACACACAAACCAGTACACACATCTACTGAAATCATGTTCCTTGCAAAAAAAAATTCTAATAATTATAAATATAACGTTTTTTTTTTTTAAAAAAAAAAAAACAATACCTTGTTGAGAACTTCTTCGTCCATGAGCAGGTAGTCGGTGTTATCATCACCATATACAAAACGAAAATTTTGCGGTGCTTGCGAAGTCGACGACGTGACGTTGAAAGAACCCAGGTTTGCGGAAGTGGAAAGTGACAATGGTAAGGAACTGTCTTCTCCTTGTAGATTTGCTGCTACACTCAAACCAATATTCAAACTTCCTTCCGACGACTGACTTTGTTCTGATCTTTCTGTTGACTGGACGACTGAGAACACATTTTGGTTTGAGTTTTGATTTTTTTGATTATTATCAGTTGGAGTTACAGAAGTAGTAGTAGTAGCAGTCGTATTAGTACTTGAAGTAATAGTTGTTGGAGTCACTGGATTTTGATGATTTTGATTTAATAAATTACCAAGCGCTGCTTTTTCAATTCCTGTATAACAGAGTAGAGAGAGAGACAGAGAGGTAAAAAAATAGAAATTATAATATACAGATAATACACCAAGAAAACAAAAAAAAAGTGTTGACCTTCAAAAACTAACTTGGTAATATTTTATTATATTGTTATTCTTATAATACTTCTAATATATATATTATTATTATGTTATAAAAAGATATGGGACAGTTTAGGAAAGTTTATAGATTTATAGCGTATATATACAATACACACACAGTCACTCTTTAATGAAATGCTCTGTATACAAGAGGGAAATGTATGACGACTGACGCTTATACCATACTGATGAATCTCATAGATGGATACATGTTCTATATAAGTACGTGTATCATGTGCTCGTGTGAATGCATACATTTGAGGTATACAGAGAGGAAATTCAGGTGAGTTGAGTTGTGGTAAAATATGTGACCACTCCTCCAGTACATATGTGTGTACTGTATATACATCATTCACTATACTTTACATAATAATAAATGTTGATTTTGATTATCCTTGCATGTGTATAGACCGTATACAAAAAAAAACTCTTCATTTATATATTTATTCATGGCTTCACTCTCTCTCACAGCAGTGTTTCTCTTTTCTATATATATGCATGCTTACCTTGAGACTGAATTGTATTTCTTTTCTGAATTATCTTTTCTTCAATCAGAGCTCGGACGCTCACACTAGCAGTTTGGAGGGGTGTACTTGAAGACTCTTTAGTCGACGAAATCACGTCTTTTCTTTTCCCATCAGCATCCTGGAACAAAAAAATTAACACTTGTTTGTCTTTTCAGTGCTTTTTAAAAATATTGAAATACATACTCTGTTGTATAGAATTGACGCAAAGTATATATTTTTTATGAATGTTATGCCACATGCAAAGGTTTTGCCAGTATTTTTGTACTACTATGTACATATATACTCACCTCACAACGCGGGCGATATCCCCCCTGTAAGGAGCACAAAAATATATATGATCATGATTAATGTTTTGTCAAATTTTATATATTATATATGTACATAAGATAGCGATGAAGGGAAATTTTTTAAAATAGCCAAATTATTGGGACTTTCTCCTAATAAGGTACACAATCTGCAAATGGTTCATTTATTGCTGAGCAAGCTTTTCCAGTATAGGATTTCAGTATAGTTATGTAATTATACTACCACCTAATTTGTAGTGTTGTAGAAATAACTACAAAAATACCTGAAGTAACCTCAACATCACCAGCCTAAAACTGAAAGAAGATATCAACTATTATCAATTTCAGCACTCAAGTCTATATAAAAGATTCAAATATTTGCTTCTCATAAATACAAAAACAAATCACCCCGAATATACTCAGAACAAATAAAATCCCTATAAGGGTCAGCCATATGCAGAACCACAAGAGATATCTTCGGTCTGACTAACACGAGTTGATTAACTTGCTTTGTAATCAAATCGTACTTTAATGAGACCATAAATGGATTAATAATATATACAGCTTGACATTCCGAAATTCAAAAAACAGTTCAAATTTAAAAAAAAAAAACTTGGAAAATGTATAGAGCAAGCATTTCCCGTGGCCCACGGGTCGTGGGACAAAAATTCCCAAATACGAACCAACTAGTTTCAAATACTGAAGTATAGAGAATATCCAAAGCCTGACATTTTGAAATTAAAAAAACAGTTCAAATTTCCAAAAAAAAAGTTTATAGGTTTTTCATTTGAAAACTTCTCTAAACGTTTTCTAAATATGAATTAAAAGGTTTTCAAAGACGGATTGACTATATGAAGTTGAGTCTACTAAAAGGGGCCGTATACTACTTTCTAGATTAAGAGTTATTTGAGTTTTCCTTTTGGCCTCTTAGGCGCCACGGCGTTTCTTGATGACATTTCGAGTTCATGAAATCATTTTCAAACTTTGCCATTTTTTGGTTTTGTCTTAGTTTGACAAGATTTTGTACTAATAAATATAAACGATCTTTTTTTAGACATAAAAATGTTGTTGTCTAGTTTCTACTAAACATTTGAACTTGTTCCTTTGTTGAAATTGTTGGTTTTGATAAATTGAGTAAAATCTTACTTATTATTCATTGATAATTCTATATGAACAAAATAATGCAAAACAAATTCGTTGTGTGCAACGAATTCGCTATACAATATACTCAGTACTATAATGTAATTACAAAATCAAATGGACGCAGCATACCTGTCAAAACACTTGCCACAATTGTGGCAGGTTCACCAAACCAACTTTGTTTTTTCGTGGCAGCAAATATGTTTTTACATTTGATTAACATGTAAAAATGGTTTTTTTTTAATTTGGGGTAATCTTGGAAAACAGGCAAAGCTATTTTGATTTTGGGCAGCTACTTTGATTTTTACGATTGTGGCAGTGGACAAAAAACAAAAAATTATCCTTATGGAGTTGTAATGTATAAGCATTTTTGATCATTTTCAGCATTTTTGCTGTTT
>JAIUND010002326.1:0-23386 GCA_034699125.1 Gisinianus flammeolus
GGAAATCACTATACGTTATATGCTTCCCCGTTGGATAGCATGGGAATTCATACGAAACGGAGTGGAAAATTCCATATTCTTAACACATAGGAAGAGGGACAGACGGACGGACAAAACGAATACAGTAGGCAGCTTCGCTTCCTAAAAAAGAAGAAAAAAAAGACTAGATACTAGACATTTTTTTAATAAGTTGATTGAACACTGAACTCGCGGAGGAAATGAAAGTATATACAGAGCTTTCGCGTTCGCTTTGGACAGACTGTCCTCGTCGGAAAGTATCCAACTGCAAGTGCAAACTCTAAAGAGTTCTAAATCCACACAATTTGTAATATGTAGCATCGTTCAATATACATATGCATTTTCATAAGAGTATACAAACCATCACGTATCTCTTTAGATGTTTGAATTAAAATGCGGCCATTCATCCATCTATCGACTGCGCTGTCATGCCTGTAACTTGGGACTCTGTTATACAAAAAGTCCGACTGAATTTATGTGAATACCTACACACACACACACACACACACACACACACACACACACACACACACACACACACACACATATATATCTCCACATCGATTTCAGATCCTTTTTGCAAAACTCGACATCCTCTCTCTCTTTCTCTTTCTCTCTCACCCTCTTCATGCTGCATTCTCACCATTCTTTTTTAATATTCAGTTGAGATGTCGACCAAGTTTCTCTCGGTGTCTATCTCCTCGTCTCTCGTCTCCTTCCCACTCCTCTCCCATATCAAGTCAAGAGAATTTTGTGAGGGAAAGATGTGAAGATGCATATTGTGAAAATTGGACGGGCTGTGTACATATTTTTAGAACGACACACGATTTCGAATGACTCTTGTTGTCATTCCGAATGTGTTCACGTAGAAAACTGTTCATCATCTGAATTTATTTAAGTTATCGATATTGACACGATGAGAAAATTGTTGTACGAGTCCGTCAAGCCAGATGCGAGTTTGTATCTTTCACCAAATTGCTCAGATCTGAAGGTCTGGGATCTCAACTTTTTTTTTTTAGTGCAAGCAATTTTCTTCGTGACTTGTCGTCTTATTTATTGAAAAGAATATAAACACGGGCAGGCTTTAAAATCTTATTGAAAATTCAACAACTAGCAAAAGAAAAACAGTTTATTTTATACGAACCAAATCTTTCTACTTGTCATTTATTTTGTGTGACAAAGAGTAATCATATATTTCTGTAAAGGGAAATTTCATTACAACGTACATGAAATGACAATGAACAATTTTTCTCTTTAATTTTTACTTCCCTTGAAATGTTTTCCTCTAGGCAAAAAGAGGAGAGAGTGTGTGCAGTAGAGAACAAAGGGGCTATGAGAAGATCCCATTGAAAAAGAGAATGATAATACTATAGAGAAGAAAATTTTAATTTTGATATTAGTACTTAGAGAATTGTGCTAGAGTAGAAAAAGTATAATAATAATCGAGGCACAAACTGTGACTAAGCAATTGTCAGAATTGTCTCTGGTGCATGAACATAAAGGGTTTTCCAAAAAGCGATTCTACATTCAATGTTCTACATTTCTGGGTATTTTTTCCCCTTGGTCTTAGTCTTCTTGTCCTCGTTTGTAGTCATAGTCGTTGACATAGCCATGGTCCCAGTCATGGCTCAGTGAGGATTTCTCTTTTGTTTTCTCTCATTCCGAGAGAAACAATAGCGGAGAGATTCCAGGAACTCGCGCTGTTTTTATGTACATACGAGTGTATGTAGAAACTCAAGAGAGAGAGAGAGGGGGGGGGGAGGGGGGGGGGGAGGGGGAGAAAGTGCAATGGGAAGAAAGTAAAAGAGCGTGAATTTTGGAAATTTACTTTACAATCCACATGCTAGTTGTCGACTGTCTCCGTGTCTCTTGTTCAAAGTGGCATGCAAATGCACTCTGCATGCTCGTTTGTACTTTTTATCCATAAAACTTCAACTTTTGGGGTTCTCAGTTCCATGAATTTCCGCCTTCTCATGTACAAAAAGGCTGAGAATTCCTGAGCATCATGGTTTTTGGGTGACACGAGGATGGCATTCAAGAAGCTCTTTCTATAAAGCCGTAACTTTTAATTGTGATTGTGTTGCTTGCATCATGTGGTACACATGAACTATTATGTACGGCTATGAATTACATTTTGAAGAGGCAGAGTTTTATTTGTACTTTATACAGCTACTGCTACACATGTAATACGGATGTTATGGGGAAAGTGATGTTCAAAAGTTGATGTGTGTATTTTGAGGGTTTGCGTGGGACAAGTGGAAATTCGAGGAGGAGCATGAACAAGACGAGTGAATCCATTAATCCTTTTATGCACCCATGAACTTCTCAAAAATGAATTTTGAGCCGAGGCTCCAAGGATTACCTCGCGTTTACTTCACAACAGTAATTATTCCGCTTCAATAAATGACTAATAGTACGAATAAACGACAAATGTTACCAACTTGGCGGAAACAACTATTAATATTAATTCTCTTCTTCCTCTCCATAGAAAATACACGCCACTCTTTCCTTACCTACTGACCATGCACTGCGTACAGTAGACAAGACAAATAGAAACACATACTCAGTCCACTCTGTAAAATTTTACATGTCATATGCTCACGGTTGTAAATGCACCGCAGCTGACAAAATAATCCTTTTTGCATTTCATTCCAACCGAAATAGCCTGGCCACGAGTCAGATTCCACTGACGATAAGTCACAAGATTTATACTCCCATGTGATTCCCTGTGTGTGTGTGTGTGTGTGTGGAGCAAAACAGAAAATAACGTAATCAATAAAATTACACGTTCCAAAAATATCATAAAAACTAGACAATCGTACAGACTTAAATTAGGATTCAGTCTGTGTGTATGGAATATGGAAAAGTTTTTTTCCACATGAGGAAATTCATTGTTAAAGTTGAGTGTAATTGGAAAATCTGGGTAACATTTTATTTCGATAAAAAGTACAGAAAAAAATGGTTCAGGAAATCAAAAAAGGGACAAGTTGGGAAATCTTTTACATTTAGTCGAGTTTTCTTTCCCTATTTCTCTTGAAACTTTCTTGTTTGACTAGAGAGAATATTTTTGATATTTGGTTGGTGGTTTCGGAGAGCTAGAGAGTAGAGAGAGAGAGAAAAGCAGGAAATGTTCAAGTAGTTCTGAGTATTGTTACACTTGATGTTGATATTAAGGCTACATATCCACGCGTCAACCACCAGAAAGAGAGAGAGAGAGAGAGAGATCCAACAGCAGCCAACCCGATTGAGAAAGTCAGAGTGAGTCGGGGTTCAAAGTGTGAAGGGAATCTCCGGAGTTGCCGGAGAAAGTTTTGTTCAATTCAATTTGAAAGCTAGACTTACAAGTATATAAGCCAATGATAATACTGTGTAGGGAGAAAGAGAGCGCGAGAGAGACGATGAAAATGGTTTAAGGTGAATATTGGTTTTGAATGTAAGAGAAGTCAAGAAGTTTCATGTAATCCATGGATTTGAGTAAGGAAATCAAGAAGTCTCCAGTGTGGGTGTGTGTTGTGGTGAAAGTGTATAGTTGGGTATATAATAAAGAGTTTAGGTTAGAGAAATGGAGAGAGAGAGAGAGAGAGAGAGAGAGAGAGAAAGAAAGAAAGAAGAATAAGAAATTCCAATGCTGACTCGGTTGTTCCAATTCCTCCCTTCGTCTTAGTCTTGGTTTCTCCCGTCCTCTTTCATTCTGTTCCAATTTTTTTTCTTTTGGGGCTTGCCAACGATCCAAGAAGATTAATTAAAGGACTGCAAGGACTGAAGGGCCAAATGAGTTTGAATCAATCTTATTGCAATTTTTAGGAGTGTTTGGCTTCCAAACTAGTGTGACTGAGTGTGCAGTTAAGAACATTGATGAGTGTCGTGATCCTCGTTCCGTTGGCTAGTTCGCTTTATACAGAGAGTTTCTTTCCTTTCGCCCAGAGCGTGACATTCACCATTACGCACTTGAATACATGCTTTTCCCCTCCTTCATCGCTCTCTCTCTCTCTCTCTCGATCCCATGTTTAAGCATGTATAGAATGTGGAGCTCGGTGGGACCATCGAACGTCGAATCCTAACCAAAAAAACCTACAACCTTCCTCTCTCATTCTCTTCCTTTGTAACTTTTGTGGTGGAAGATAAAGATGAACGTTGTACAGTCTCGAGTCTGTAGAGTCAGAAAACTGGGAACCGAATCTAAAGCCACAACACACACACAACAGTCTTCTTTCTTTCCTTTTCCCCCAAAGCCAGTCGTCTTACATTTGTGTAAGTTAACTTTCTCCAAGCTTTTTTTATTGCTCCTGTCTCTTCTCTTTAGTTTCTCATTGTAGCAGAATTTTTATACCTCAATTGTCTATCTTTTTTCCTTTGTGGATTTCTACGAGTACTCTCATGGGCCATTGACATGCAAAATGCTGCATTCAGTCTTCAAATGTCTTTTTTTCCTCCAAACTTGTCTTCTTTAATAATATTTATCCAAAAATCCTCTGACTTCCTGTAGCTTTTTTCATTCTAAAATTACAATTATTTTTCGCTTGAATAAAAACCCAACCTTGTATAGGTATATATTTTTAAAAAGTTGTACTTTCAACCCTAAATAAATTTATGATTGGGACTGGGGGGGGGGGGATTTTAATGTAATGTATCAAGATTATAAATGATTGAATGTTTACTCAGTTTTACCATGGACCCCATTTGAGTTCTCTCCCCTTATTTCATCACAATCATAATTTTGGGTGCAAAGTTTACATGAGTGTAATAATCCAAAGTGTTTGTGTTGTATTGGATGGTGGCATATTAATAAATTGGCCCTTTATAAGATAATTTTCTGACAAACTATCCCCTACATATAGAAACAAACACACATAGAAAATATCTAACGAAATGAATGACACGTCATAAGTTATCCAAAATGAAGATTTTCCTTTTAGAGACCTCAAACGGTCCCGATTCCAAATTGCATTGTCATAGACGAGGAGGAAGTTGACGGGGGAAAATACAGTAGGATATTATACTGCTGGGGCTGCTGGTTAATGGTGAATGAATAACGAGGAGCAAGGTTAATATTGAGAGTGAGAGAGAAAGAGAAAAGAGAGAGGAAGCTCCGGCACCAGTCCCCATTTCAGGTTACATTTCTTCCTTCCTTCCTACATAATAAACCTAATGATTGTTCAACCGTGTGGATGGGTCCTGTGTTGTGTATTGTGTGTGTGTGTGCGTGTGGGAAACTGCGCCAATACTTAACGAAGATAAATTGTTTTACACTCCCATTGCACTTGCACAGTGAGGCCTGAGCTAATTATTTATTCACAAGTTGTGTAGTGTCTCGGCCATGTACCCCATTTGAGTCCCCCCTCACTCTCTCTCTTTCACTCTCACCCTCTCTCTATCTTTCACTCTAGTGTAAGATATATGTATGTTTATTCCAGAATTCTCCTTCGGAGGATATTCTGAATTTTAGACAATTCGAGTGAGAGCTTGTATAATGATTCTGACGGATCTCAAGTTTTCTCTTGTCCAAAAACTTTTATACTTTCCCTCGAAACTGTTATCTTCATTCCAAATTACGAAACATGTATATCCCTCACGACAGCGTACATGATACAGAGTACATTTCCTTGTCTTATCTCATCACCTCAGATTCACTGCCGTCACCGTCCCAAATTATTTTGAATTTCCAAGTATAAACAAGCGAGTCAAGTCTGTCGTTGTTCATTCATAGTATGGGAATAGTGGGAGTTGGGAGTATTCACTCCCTTCAGTTTCCGACCCAGGTCCTCCAATGATTAACGAGTAATGAGTCTTCCTTGTACATGAGGAAATTGTCAACTATATTTGATGGAAAATGAAACCTTTGTTTTCATTTCCTATTACTTAGCTGCTTATTAGCAGAGCCGGTGCTGTATGAATTTGTTTATTGTTTTTAGTCGCCGACTTTCTCTACTATTTAGTACATTCAATGTGGGTTCTTCCGACTCTAATTCAGTTCAATAGTCTAATGCATCTAAACCTCTGTTGATATTTCCCGTTACAATTGATTTCTGGAATCTTTTCATTTATACAGCTCTGGTGCATGTTTGTACATGATTTACTGGGAATTCGGTCTCATACATATCTAGTAAAACAAATATTAAGAAGTATTAGACAGTTTGTCGATTTTCAATGCTTTTCTAAACAAATATATGGGCTTAGGTCATTTGAATTGTGTAAAGGTTTGGAATAATTTGTATTCCACATGAATCGAGCAGTGTGAACAAGCATTTTTTGTGGTTGGAAATGTTGACATGAATATTTAAAGAGAAACCATACAAAACACAACAATCTCATTATTTTTCTTGTTCAAATAAAAAAACGGTGGAATAGTGAGGAAATGGAGTTGAATTTTGTGTCTTGTTCTCATGGATGTTAGTGCCAAGAATAACGGTAACGGTTCTATTGAACATTGAATTACATGGAAGTTAGAGGGAGAACAAGAAAAAGAAGTAGAAAAGAGAAGAACAGAAAGTGAGTCATTTGGTTTTAAAACTACACTTCAGGGAGTTGTGTCACTTTAATAAGTACACATAAGTTGGAGGCCGTTATTTAGAATTTCATCATGATTGGGATGAAGCTCAACAGCACATTCCATCCCATCAAACAAAATACACAAACGTTCATAGGAACAACCACCATGTCCTCCGTTTCTCGCTATCTTCCCCCATACAAGTCTTGTACATGTTCATTTATATCACACTTTATCTTTACGATAGCGATTCCTATTGTTGGTCGGAACACTCTGAGCCGACTCTTTGTCGTCGTAACTAAGGTTTCACGTCCATTTGGGAAATTTACATTTATAAACAAAAATGACTTTCGTATCCAAAATGCGATTGTACGAGACTTACAAAATCAGCACTCGTCAAAAAAATAGAATCTCCAATCGGTATTAGCATTATGCAGGTACAATATACAAATAATACAATTGATGTGCTAGATATGAAGGTCGTTTCCTTTTTCATGGTCACTTGAGTTCAGTTTTGGTGAATAACATGAATTTATTTTATTACCTTGGTTATTGCTTATAAAATCGATTATCTGATCTTTTCTGCTAAAGCTTTTTTTTAGCCGTACACATTTTCTCATCGCGTTCTTCGTCGTTTCTCTTTGTGACAGTTACAATTATTCCCCAGAATTCGTACCCACACACACACATGGTTTTAGGCTTTTGTGGGAAAGGGAAAAAAGAGAAAGTAATGTAAGGCAGGGAGAGACAGTCGAGGCTAATAAGAAATAATACGGAGAATGTGCATGTCTGTGGATACACAATATTTCAATGATGAGATATGAAGGGGAAAGTTGTGTAGTGAGGAATAGGGACGAGTACAAAAGGCACCTACAGAAACGAGGAGTGTGTACATTACTTATGATATAATGTATTTGAGTGTGTGTAAGTGTGTAAAGCATGGGATAAAGTGGAGAGAGAAATTCTTTCTGTGTAAGTTATAGGTAGGTGACTCAATGTTGGTATGGATGTGGATGCGGACAGAGGTTTTCGCTCTCTCTCTTTCTCTCTCTTTGGCTACGTTTCATTCGTTTTTTTTTCTTCCATTTCTTCTTCCTTTGGAAAAGAAGAGAACGTGAACGATGACAGCAAAGCAAAATTTACTTGCTCTGTTGGAAAATTGCGATTTGGACACTTCGATTCGATTTACACTTGATCACTTTGAAGGGCGTTAAATTTACTGAAGGATAGCTCTTTGGATTTTTTTCTTCGTCTTCTTACCTCTTTCATTGGGGGGTTTTTGTAGGTTTTTTTTCCTCGGTTTTCTTTCCATTTTTCCTGGTGAACGTGGCTTTTCCTCTCCTGTTTTTTCTTTCTTTCCCCCTCCTGCTCGTTTTTAGTACAGAGAAAGAAAGAGCGAGAGAGAGTCCAGTATTTTTTCTATGATGAAAGGTATACGTGGTTGAGGAGACTTTCACTCTTTTACAATAGAGAGTATAATGGCAAAACCAATTTAATGCCCACTCTACACTGTCCTTGTCTAGTTGACTATCGGCTACTTATGTCATGTGCTCTCCTTTTCTCTCTCTCTCCACTCTACCGGCTCCTTTACCCACACTCTTTCAGGTACATAAATAAAACCTCACAATATGGTACAGATAAAGTTATAAGGGTGAATTTCTTTTATATTCGCTCTTCACATGCGATTATATATTTGACCAGCTGATGTTCCGAATCTACTCTCTCTCTCTCTCTCTCTTGCATTCCAAACCATATCGTTCCCTCCACTATGTATTAGGATTTTAAGAAGGGAAGGAAAAGCTTGGATTTTCCTATTTCACAGACTTTTTCTCAGTTTCTCCACGTATGTTTTGTGTCATTGTGATTGAGGTTCTTATTAGGTAAATTCAGTGTTGGGAACTCCTTGGGAATTTTCCCACTCGCCGCTCTTTCCTTCTCATCCATTTCATTTCCCCTCTATATGTATTTATTTTTGATGTAGTATAATATAGTGACCATGGCGAAATATATGAATCGTGTTCACTCACCCTCTGACTCGGTTACTGTCCATATTGAGATGAAGTAAAAGTAATAATATCTTTTGTATACGAGGTTTTGTATGATATTTCATAGTTTCATAGCCAATAATCACAATAATAATAGAATTTCTCATGTGTTCTGCACATTTTTTTTTATGTAAATGATTGAGTTTTTGATAACGGAGTTAAAATCCAATGGAAGGGGAAGTAGAAAGTAGAAGTATTAATTTATTCTCTCTCCTGTTCCTTCCTTCCCCTTTTGGTCACTCCCACTTGGGTTTTTTTTTCGTTGTAGAATGGGGAAGAATCGGATCATTAATCAAAAGGATTGCAGTTTGAATTTATTCATTAGGAATGGAAATTACAGGCACCATTGCTTATTTGTATGTGTACTAGAATTCTGAGTGTGTGATTGTGATTATAGTGTCGGTGCTACAAGTTTTACTGTTCAATTTGACATATGGCAAGGGAAAAATTATCTTCTTTTTTTACGAGGAACACACTACACAGCTACTGAGTTCCTAATGAAAATACACAAGTTCAAGATATTACCCAGCCTGAAAATGAAAATAGAATTACTTTGGAGAAAGGAGAATCTGATGATACTTTTCAGTTCTTTTTAGTTAGGGAAACTTTTTTTTTGAACATGATGAAATATCTGGTAATGTGCGTGAGAGGTGGGAGAAAAACTGATGTTGATGGAGCCATAATTTTGAATTTGATTTCACAATCATCTCTCTTGTGTTGCGGCATACGACTTGAAAACTAAGAGATTCTAGTTTTTTTTTGCTTTCTCTTATATAAAAAAACTGTGATGATGAGATGGGAGGGAAATAAACGTAGTCGTAGTAGTAGGCGTGTAGAGTTATTTCTTTGAAAGGAAAGACAATGAAGAAGTCCTAGAGAATTTTTTTTAATCTGTGAAAGAAAGTGAAATGGGAGATGGAAAAAAGAAAGCAAAATGGGAGAGTTGGAAAAAGAAAGCATATTTGATTTCCATTGCCGATCCACGTGTTAATGTAGATTACAAGAAAGTATAAGGACTTGGTTTAAGAGGAGAAAGTATATATATAGCTTTTCCTTCCATCTCTCTCACAAGCAGTTTATTGTGAGAAGATGAATGAATTTCGTAGTCGATAATTTTTGTGGTTTCTCTTGTCTCTTTTCAAAATGTTTCGTGTACGCATGCATGCATATTACATGCATGGCAATACACGGTCACTTGATTTGAAGGATTAAAACCGTTCTGGTAATGGAATATTAATAAACTCATCTCTTTGGAGAATAGATGGGAATTTTCTCGAGTAATCTCTGAAAAAAGTAATGGTATAATCAAAGTTGTGGGTATATTTGGAGTTTGAAAATCATATGGGTGGTGGGAAATGTAGAAAAATGTAAAGTAGACAGAAAATAGAATGGGCTTTTGAATTTACGCAAAAAGTTGAGACTGATTTGATTTTCGTTGTTCAGAGAGAGAGAGAGAGAGAGAGAGAGAGTACATGTGCATAGAGATGAAATAGGAAAGGAAGGTGTATTTGATTGGTTGGTTGGGTGGAAATTTGAAATGATCTGCTGTGGAAGTAAAGGTATTGCATACTAATGCATTGTTTTACATGATAGTTTTGAATTTGAGTTCATCGTTTGGGTACTGGAGAGAGACGAAGGAATGTCTAATATTTTCCCCTGAGTGGGGATATTTGGGAAATGAGAATATATACAAAATCTTTCAATTTTGAAGTGAGGGGTAGAATGAGAGAGAGAGAGAGAGTGAAGACACCCGCATCTTATTTTATAAAACCTTATTTCCTTCTCAATACATTTACTTATGTTCCAAGTTCCATGTGCATATTCTTTTGATGAGGAGTGAGAGGAACCTTAACTCATCGATATTGTTGTATTATAATACGAAATGTATATATAGTCTCGAGTCTATGGATGAAAGGAAAGATGAGGTAAAGATGGAACAACTCTTACAACAAGACGAGTTTATAAACGTGTGTATGTAAAGTTTTCATTTATTTCCCCTTTTTGGTTCACTTACGCGCACACACCCGCTCCCATGGAGAATTTCAAATCAGATTCATCTACTTATGCATGTTCAGATTATATTCTTATTCATAAAAGGATATTTGCATAATATGCTTTTATATACAAGAATATAAAAATAGAACTATACTACAGTCCAGACATACGGAATAAAATCTAAAATCAGGTTTCCCCATTATTAAATTCTGTATTGATTGAATTGTATATGTTACCTTGTAAAGCCTGAATTTACTAGATTTTTCACGTTTCCTTGCCTTCCAAACTTAATTCCTTTTTATTCTTCCTCTCTACTTCTTTTTCTTTTCCTAACCGAAACACTGTCAATATATTAGGAAGAAGAGGAAGGGAATTCCCACTTTTCCCTCTATAATTCACGTGAGCATTCCACATTTAAACGGGGGGAAATATGCGTCGACACGGCTCTATAACTTTCCTGATGCTTTCCCCTTCCGTTTTTTTTCTTTGCCTACAAATTCGTATTTGGATTCTTATCATTTCTTTCTCATAGACGTCAATAAAACTGGAAGGATTTGAAATTATTTCAAACAATAGAGTTTGTTTCCCCTGACTGTACATTTTATTTTCTGTATAAAAACTTGAGGATGATCCATATACACATAATTTATTACGATTTACCTCTTTTTATTAAGTATGAATCCTATGTGTGGGCTTTACATTCTGGGGAATATTATGAAATAGTTTTAGAGCTCAGAGGTACAAAGAACAATAGTTATCAATGCGAATCGGGAAATGAAACTTGAGGAGGCTTGACGTAGCCATTGTTTGTATTTCCACTCAAAGTTGAAGATGAAGTGTAAAATTGAGAAACTATGAGAACTTTACCCACGTTCTTCTCTCTTTCTCGATCAAATTTTTTATCAATATGTATATATATAGAGAAAGGGATAATAAAGCAAAAAAAAACTCGGGTTTCGCATTTCGCCTCCGGGATCAGATTTATTTTTCAAGTGTGCAATGCTCCCATTGATGAGGAAAGATGGGAAAACTTCAATAAAAGTAATCATAATAATAGTAGTAGTGACGGGAGAGAGCCGATGGCAAGGAAAAAAACTCCTTTTTTAATGGTCCTCGTGAACATGATACCTTCAAAATATTTTACTTTCTCCTGTTCACTTCTCATATTTGTACTCTCAACTGTACTTTTGAGTATGGTATACGACCGAATCACGTGACTATCATTTTGTATATTTCTATACATTTACGGTACAATAAGAACCTGCAGTAATTCTCAAACTAACATTCAGTGTATAGTTTTTTTTTTTGTGAGAAAGGAAAAGGATTTTGAGTAGCCATAATATGACAACAAATCCGCAAGAATAACGGAAAAGTAAAAAGAGAAAATCAAAACATATACAGTACTTTTTTTTCTATTGGATTTTGATTCTTTCCTTTGCTTCAATTTGGAGACTGCATTGCACTTCACTCGAGGAAAGAAGAAGCTAGTAGTGCTAGAGCAGTCTTCATCGTCTTCTACTTCTTCTTCTTTCCCTACGACTATCCTGGAATCTGCTGGTAATGATAAGAGACGGGAATACTTGGGTTTCCTTCCTTGTGTTCCGTAAATAGGCCGATATTATTTCACAAAAGAAACTTTGATGAGCCGTGAAACACTGACAGAGCGAGCTTCTCCCAACCTAAAAAGCCACAAAGAGATTTCGTGGTAAACTTTAGACATTCTTCATGTTTTCTCTGCCACGAACAGACAATGCCCTCAAGTATACTCTGAGCTATTTCTTCAGTTTTCTCCCACTCCTTGGAAGACTTTCTTCACTTGGACTTGAACGTCTGTACACAGAGCGTATGAAGCCTCGTCATTTTCTCGTTATATATTTATTATATTTTTCTCGTATTATTAGTCACCAAACTATGTAACTTCCACTACAGTACAGCATCACACAATACAATAGACGACAAAATACAATACAGGGCTATTAGCTATTCGCCGTTAGTAAAAAAAAAAAAAGACTTTCGAGCCAGGACAAAACGGCATACAATAAGTTTGAAAGTTATTATTATTTTTTTTGTCTATTTGCTTAATTAAGATAGTGGACTTGACAACTTTGGACTTTCACAATTTACAATTTAAATGATCCAATGAAGATGAAGAGTTTTCACGTCATTCATTTTCTCAATTAAACTCATCGTCAGAGTTCATGACTATTTTTCTTCCTCTTTTGGAGCGTTCAACGGGAAATGAAAAGCTCAAGCGAAATGAAATCGTTTAATCGGTAATAATACTTCCTCGTTGGAGGGAAAGTTGGGAGAGTGAGAGAAGATGAGAGACGGAAGGGAGCAAATGTTGAATTAAAGTGTGTAGGTATAAAAGTAAACATAGTTTGAGCTGAGAGAGAGATAATGTGGGATAAGTAAAGATGCTATGGATGAGAAGTAGAGAGGGAGAGAGGAATAAAAATATAGGTGGATTACATTTGGAGATTGTAAGTGGTATGGCTAGTACTTCCTTAAGTAGTCTTTTACGTCTCGTCATGGCTCACGAAGATGGCCAAGTACAACTATACAGCCCTATACACACTCACTCCCTGCACATTGGCAAAGAACGAGAAGAGAGAGAAACAGAGTAGGAAGGTGGTAGGTGTAATAATATATAGTACTCCTTGCCAAAACTTAAAAGCTACCCAAAATGCAACATAAAATAAAAGCGACCGAAAGCTAAAGAAGGAAATGAAGGTAGAGATAGACTCAGAGAGAGAGAGAGATACATTCTGTATAAAACTCAAGAGGAAGAAGGGTGTAAACTGTAGAGAGATGACAGCACGAGTAAATTCCACATTACCCATCTTTCTGACTTTATTACTAAAGGGAGAATAGTTAAATTTTATACTTTTTGGTGGAAACTAGAGAGAGAGAGAGAGAAGAAGAAGAAAAAAACTAACGGAGGCAGTCTCGAGTCTACGTCTACATTCTAGACGACTGTCTTCTTATTATAATATAGATTTATATCCTATACGTGCCCACCTCTCTCTCTCTCTCTCTGCATTTCTACATCTGTATAGATGAAGATAGCTCAGGTATAGGCAAATAACTCTATGTAAAGTTCCCAAGGTTCAGATCCACACACATACACACGGTGAGACAGAGTTTTGGGTTGTGGATGAAAAAGGATAAAAAGTCTTGTAAGTGAATGAAGATGAACCAAACACGATGTGATGCTCGTTGGGCACTTTGTCATTCTCCACGCCTGGGTTTTCCTGGAAATTGGCAATGGTGAAAGATATGCTTTCAAGGTTCCAAAGTTGAGCAACCTTCAGGGAACGAGTGATTAACATTTCTACAGTCTCGTTATGATACGCTCTATAGTCAAGAATCATGTCGTTTCATATGAACGCTAAAGCTTTTACTCAGTATCAACGATGGCAAATGTGTGTTCCCTTAACTAACGGTCATTGATATTCTGTATCCCGTTCATATTGAGCGTTACCGGTTTTTTCTGCAGACATGCAATGACGATACGGCTACATGGCATTTTGTAGTGTTTATTTAGTCGATTGGTCATGTGTGTGGTTATTTAGTTGCGATAAAGAGTTGAGACATGTAAAATAATGGAATATTAATGTAGATGGAAGATAAGCGACTTGCTACAGATTAAACATGAGTCTTTCAATTAGTCTCAATTGATTTTTTCAATCGCTCGTTTCGTTTTTTTCTTCTTAAAAATAAGAAAAGGCCTTCAATCTAATGGTGGTTATCTAATGGAAAGTTTAAATACTGCATAGATTGAAAATGTAGGGAGCGAACAGTCGCTTACCCGACTGGAATTAAATGGTAGTAGATCGTATTTGCATTAGAATATCTCCAGTCTAAAAAATTCAAAAGGGATCATCAGAAAAGTCTTTCGCTGAAAGTTCACATGGGCAAGTTTTCATGGTAAGCAAGGGAAATGGAACGTTGATGGTTGATGAGCATTGTGATAAAATTTTAATTTTAACTGTTATTACAAAGCTTTTACCGTTAGTCCGGATTCGAGTACTCTGATGGTTGACAAAGAATTATGAAAGAAATTAATTAAAGACGGAGAGAATGTAGGAGTGGAAGTGTGGAAATGTTGGAGCCTATACTATATACAGTGGCAATGAGGAGACTTTTTCTATGGCATGGTAGTTTCCAAGTAGGAGTAAATGAGGGACATATTATTATTATTGCTCTGGCAGGGAAATCTTTTGCTTTTCGCCTTTTGCACTGTCAGCTCCTTTCGTATGTACATACACAACAAAAGGTATACAGTAGACACGAGAATGAGCTCCGACATTGTCAACGTATAACTCGAGTTCAATATTAAAATATGGCCCTACGTACATGTATACATATAGGGATCATATGCCGAGATCTAGCTGTGTGGATTACATATGTTCAGACACACAGACACACACACACACAGAGAAACTGCTGAGGGCTGTCTGAGCAATTCGTATGTGTAAAACAAATAATAATGGGATACGGATTGAAATGGAGAAGAAAGCGAAGAAGAAGACGACGAGGAGGAGGACTAGAAAGAAGACAGGGACGATAACTATGAAATCTGTGAATCATACGCACTTTTCTTTCCCAACTCCATTTATCTACGCTTCAACGAGAGATTGCGACGCCTTTCACTTTTTGCTCAATTTTGCTCTTCTGTCTCATATCTGACGACGTCATCATCACTCTCTCGCTCGCTCTCTTTCTCTCTCTTGTTACCCGTATATCCCACCCTATATATATATACTATGGATTTCCTATTTGTTGGTTACTTTTCCTGACTTGGCCTTTCCTATATATGACATAATATTCGTTGGATCTTTGGTTTCTCTCCCTAGCGTCACCCACCCTTGAACAACCACTTCTCTCTCTCTCTCTTTCTCTTTCCTTCGTTCTGTATGCCTGCCTCTACAAGCACAAAGAAAGTTGCCATTCCCTTGTCATTCATTTCCATCCCCTTCCTCATTCCAATTCTATGGATTCCGATTTCCCCAGCACAGAGCTCTGTCCCACTCGCAACTGTAACAGTCACCAAGCCTCACTTGCTCTCTCTCTCTCTCTCTCTTATTCACCCAAAGCACAAAACTAGTGAGTTACACGCGTTCCAGTTACACACACACACACACACACAGAGTATTAACATTACAACATTTACAAATGTCTATTCTCGTATTCCCAACGTGCTTTCGTAAATGTACCATCCCCTTGACGCCCCAACTTAATTCCTGTACGTATTGAGGGAAAAAGATGCTCTCAACTAATAGTCTGTCTGCGTTCGGAGCTTTCCATCCTCGTACATATGAGTTGAGAGCTCGCATAAGAATGTATTTATACAGAGTAAGACGAGAAAGAGAGAGAGAGGGAGGGAAAGAGAAGAGAGCTTGATGGATTTCAAGCCAAGGGATATTTTTACTCGAGTTGAACTGTGGACAAATGAAAGAATGGAAATGTGAAATGTGAGTCGAGACATGTATGAGAGTGTATGGATGATGGTCATAAGAATTGAATGGAATCATGAGCATAAAGAGTCTCAGATATAGTCGAGTGGTTGTATACGGTGTATATAGTCAACGTTTTTTTTCCGGGGATCTTTGGGAAATCCGTGGTGATTTCCCTTGATTTTATGACATGACATGAACTTCAACCTCGTTTCCTCGTACATTCAATTCAATCATATCTTTAGGGACAAATATTTTGTTACACACACGCTCAAACTAATACAAATACACAAGGAAAAATATCTCGTGTATTTGTCTGGGGAATATAACTTGAATTTGTATTGTGATGATAAAGAAATATTATTGTTATTGTGTACGAGTTGTTGTGTACGTCTGTGGACTGTAGAGATTTGAGATTTGTTCAAATTCAAAGGATTTACCTGGTGACCGGTTTTTCTGGGGCTGTATCTCCGGCGATATTCCGGGTTATTCCAGTCAAACTCCAGTTGTGTATCTGCTTGTGTATTTTTTGCAACAAAAGGAGAATTAGGAGATGTTCAACTTGTACACAATATGACCGTATGTAGCCGTGTAGAAGAATAGGAATTGCTTTATTTTTATTCGTATACATGGTATAACTCAAATTTAACCCTCCAGTTGTTCTCTGTCTATTCTTAGAAGGAAGACAGGGAATTTCTGGAAAGTACGACGAGAAGAGAAAAGCATGTGTAGGAGGAGAGGAAAGGGAAAAGGAAAGAAAAAATTTGTGCTCTATTTCTATTTGAACGTGATATCTGTAAATAAATAGTAAATGGTGTATGATGTAACTATCGCCCAGACACGGCTTCTCCAGTCTAGAACAATAGACAGAGAAACTTTAACGAGTTCACTCTACCTTTTCCTTGTCTCTCTCTCTCTCTCTCTCTCTTTCCTTTCCCCTGGTCCTCGCGTGAATGTGAATGTGGATTTCTCTTGTAATGGTTATGTGTTGAGATGAATCAGGATCAGAACACAAAACTCAACTTTTGCTTTTATATCTATCCAGTTTTCTCTCTCTCTCTCTCTCTCTCTCTCTCTCTGTCAGAAAGGAATTCTTCGCCATTTTCTTTACCTTACAGAGAATGTTCATAGGAGTTTGTCTACAGACAATGAGGAAGTAAGGGAAGGCATGATTTTCATGTATAAAATAGGAAATACAAAGATATTTCTTTTTCTACTTTCCAGTTGTGTATGTCTGTGTATTGTGTTGGGAAGCTTAAGGATATTTTTGTATTTCTGTCTGCTGTCTGCTCTAGACCTAGGAAATCTTCCCACTTCGGGCTTTTTTCCTCTCTTCTCAGTTTCCTTGTTCCTCGTTTTCGTTTTTATTCTCTCGCTTTCTTGTTCATAGTTTGTAGAGTTCACAGTTTGCACTTTTCTCTCCTTCTCTTTCTCTCTGAGTGGAGTGTGGAGCTGCTGCTGTTTGGTATTGATGCTGATGGTAGAACGAAAGGAAAAAGAGAAAGGAGAGAAAGAGAGGAAAAAAGTTGTTGATGCTGTAAGCATTTTTGTTGTTGCTATACAATGGTTGATAATCCCAAGTTACGTCATTAGGAGACGAAATGATGTGTTATGATGATGATGCTTCTGGAATAGTGCAAATCTGTCGATTTTTGTTGTTTGTCGCAAAAGAGGGGAGGGAGAAAAATCTTTTGTCTCGCCTCATTGAACAGTATTAACTGCTCCCATTGTAGACTGCACAAAGTGCCAGAGCAGGGAGATAATACAAATGATACATGTGCAAGACTCGAGAGAGAGCGAGAGCAAGAGACAGAATTTCTTGTCGTTCCTCCCTTGACAACACAAAATCTCCCCATTTTCAATCATGTGATGAAGCTTCAGTGTATGCATAAAAAATTCAAAAATTGAAAACCCTTTTAAGGAAAATCGTAAAGAATGCGTGTAAAATCAAGAGATGGATCCTCTATTATGTGTATGAGGACAAGAAAAATCGAAGGCTGGCAAATGGCTCGTGTTAATATTTTAAGTTTTGGATTTTCAATACATACTAATAGAACAAGTTCCATCCAAGTTTCCATCAGAGAATTAAAGTACTGATTCAAATTCAAATGAGGTGTACATACTAATATATGAACTGGTAATTGCCAGGGTGAAATATCATGTACAGAACTCTGAGAATTTGTGATAATTTTCAATTACTGCCAGTGTCTGCCAGTCTATTATTGTATGATGAGCTTTAGATTGAGATAGATTACTGAGTGATCGCATGTATACATGTGTGACTGTGTGGTCGAGTATTTACATTTTCCCTTCTCATCCTATCAACTTTGAATTTTGGAAGCCTTGAGTAACTTGTTTACCAACTAAAGCTGGATACTTTGTGACGTGTATGTGCTTTCTCGTCTCTCCAAGTTAGAAATGGGAGTAATAATTATTGGGGAACATCAAATGATGTTTAGTAGTATATTTGTTGGCTAGACAGTTTTGGATTTTGGTGTACAAGATTAAGGTTACATTAGTGTGATTACATTGTGAAATTTGAGTGAGCATAATTTACGCCTATGCATGAGACGTCTCGAGTACTTTCCCCAGTATGATTTCTACATTTACATTAGATATGTATATAGACAGCCATCATAACTATTATTGTCATCCCTGTTTGACTGTGATTGCTCATTTGTGCTTCCAGCTTCAAATAGGATGCTTGTGCAATCAAAGAAACTAGGATAGCCACGTTTAAGGAATTTAAAGTTTGTTTATAGTATTAACCAGTACGATCTTGGCCCTCATATTCCCATTTGTGTTGAGAGCTTGAGGCATTTTGTATGACATGTGAAAGTTATGCTTTTCCTAGTTCACTGACATTATGAGGTTTGTGTAGTGTGTGTGTGTGTGTGTGTAATTTCTCCTGAACTCATAACTAGTTATTTGAAACTTGAGCCGTAATTGGGTTTTAAAATGTAAATTGATTCCAAAGGAAAATGACAAAAGTTTTAAGGTTGTGTACCAGTTTGGGTACGAGGACTTTTGGTTGTCTTATATCGTTTGCGGGTTAAGGAATAATGAGGAGGAGAAAGTAGTGAAAGTAGTTTTAGTGGGTGACAGTTGAGTGACTCTGCGAGTTGGAAAATGTTCCATTGAAACGTAAATCAATCAGTTGAATTGGATTGTCATTTTTGTTTTACCTTTTGATTCATCCAGAGAGAAGAGAGAGGGTGAGCCTTTGCATGTGTATGTGTGTGCAATGAATGTAGAAAAGTGAGTGAAATCCCCGTAGCTTTCTTCATTGTGGTTGTGCTGAGACTAAATCAGAAACGAGGGAAAGGAAAGGAACATGCCTCTTCCAATGTGAACATTCGCATATATTTACGCACATAAATCAACAGAACATGGAAAGTCCAAAGTTTAACTCACACACACGACTTTCTTTCCGCAACTCTTGAGTTGTTTTCTCTGGGTACAACTTAAACAGGCACTTCACATTTATACCCATTTATTTTCAGTCTTCCTCAACATTTCTCTGTTCACACATATGGCCAAGCCACTATGACTGGGAGACATGAATAAGAGGTGGGAGCACACTTGAGCTGTCCAACTAAACTTTTCTACCGTAAATACATGAGCCTGTACTCGCTTCCTCTGTATGACTATGGTTGACTTCTCTCCTCATCCTCCAACAGGACAATTCTCCACATTCTTTCCAAGCTATGAGCTCCATAATTATTACAAGTACATTTTTCAGTGTCAATTTATCTACTACAGATAAAATAACTCGACTCCCAACTATAAAGCTACTCTACTTCAAAATCTATATATATGTATATGAAAATCAATAAGGAAATTCTGGATTTAAATGTTTATTAGCATCAAATGGTCACTATTTCTACTTCAACAGTTCCCTGTTTTTTTTAATGAATTTTCCGTTTCTTTTCCCTATGAAATTCAATGAATATTCGGATTTCATTCAATAATTCAAGCACATTTGGAAGTATGTAAAGGAAAGGCAACTCTTCAGTCTATTCCGTCTCACTTTTTGTTTTTAGTGGAAACTCAGGGTATTGCAATGGAGTTTGACTAGGTATATCAAAACAAAGATGACAAAAAAAAATGGAAACAGAAAACGAGTTTAAAAATTGCATGATAGGGAGGTTCAAGTGTGTACTTGAAACAATTTCCCTCTGTTTCAATGACTGTTCTGTGTATTCTGTCGCAGTATACCTGAAGTTTCATGTGTATAAAAAGAGACGGAATTTTTATCTTGACAAAAAAATTCAACTAGAAGATTTTCCCTACCTATGATGACATGAAGTCATCTCCTCCTCATAATAATCATAATATTATGTGATATAAACATTAAACTTACTCACTTGAGTGGAATGGGAATAACAACATACCTCCCTCTCTCTCTCTCTCTCTCTCAGTTCATACAGTCTCTTGTGACAAGAGATAAGGACATTCACAATTGAAGCCATCCTGCAGAGACAGACAACAGAGAAAATACAAAGAGAAATTTGAAGGACTTTTATTTTGTATAAAATAAACACGAAGCATATGTGATATTTCCAGTTTTCTGGTCTTCTCATGGATAAGATAAGAGGCCATGTACATATACGAGCCAACGAAAATCGTTGAGTGTGTGCAGAAAATAGGAGATGAGAGATACAAGTGCAGTGTACATACATGCACAATACTTGAAAATGGAGTGAAACTCCACTGAAAAACCTGTATAGCGTACATGTGTATATGTACAGTCTCTGTAAAAATTCGCATAACATTTCCCAGTATTTACTGAATGTCATCATGCATGCTGTCGTCTCTCTTCTCTCTAGATGCTTGAGTTCCAACTAGAACGACAGTCGGAAAAAATGTTTATATACTTGGCAACTTATTGACTCGACATTATACAGCGAGGAAAGAATAACATGGAATTTATTATTATTCGTCATTTAATTACTCGAATAAAAATGGCAAAATGATGCTGTTTTCAAGGCTTCTGATATTTTAGGTATTTAGCTGGAACATGTATCAGTAGTTGTTCAGATCGTTGTAGTCAAATATCCATTGGTTTGACCTTGCATTTTCTTATTTCAGTTATTTCATTCTTTGTATCAAGTTCTGGGTTTTTGAATTGTGTATTTTTCTGTGTGTGCATGAATGCCAGTGGAAATTTGAAAATTCAACTGCAAAGGATTCTCTTTGTGGCAACGAAGGAAGGTGAGAAAAAAATGGGAGACGTGGATTATTTATGTGAGAGAGGATAAAAAGAGTCGTGTGTAATATTACAATCTCAATATCTGTAGTTGAAGTAGGAGTGAGTTTCTCCGTGTGTCTGAGAGTGTGTAGAGTACTGTAGAGAGTAAGAAGAGATTTCTATTGAGAAGGATGGATGGATAGCTGGAGGAGAAAGGGAGCAATGGGATGGGATGAGAAAAAGGAATGATATGAAGCCTGTCCTTGATAGTTTTTTCATGCAGTGTCTGACAGAAGACAGAAGAGAAAAAATGGGGGAAATCAAAGGGATTGTCTGTCTCATATACTCCCAAAATACATTCTATGTACATACATTATGAAATTTTTTCAATATCTTCCTCAATCGCTCTACTTTGAGTTTGACTTTTGTAAAGTCAAACACAAATTTTTTTTTATCTTTCTCCATGGATTTTTTTTGTCTTGGTTGAATCCAAGAAATTCTACGTTGCACGTTGTGCAGTTTCTAAGGAAGTATTTTTTTTTATACATAGTTACTTGCCTTGGCAGTATAAATTATTTCAATTGATAAACTCGAGTCGATACGGAATAAGCAAAAGAAAAGACTAGAGTTCTGTCATGTAATGTATGAGACTGGTAAAAGTTTTCTTCTTCTTCTTTTATGTATATATACTTTGGAGTTTCGACCAAAACATTCCGTGGCAGATCCAGATATGGAAGGAGATTTTATGAAAAAATGTTTATCTGTATTAGATGTTGGGTGCTCACACAGTGCACACACAAACATACACAGGTTTTGTGGACAGAGTTGATTCAAATTCTATGCATACGCATGTACTCTTCAGTGCATATATGTTTGTTGTTTTTTATGCGACGACAGCGGTTGGGATGTAGATAATTAAATTCAGGATGAGTAGGGAAAAAAAGGAGAGAGAAAGTTATAAGTTATCTCTCCCCAACATCACAACATGGTTATCTATCGCTCCTCTCCTCCTCTTTCCATTTCTTCTTCTTCTGACGACGACGACTCGCATTATTGTTGTTCAGGAAATTGTCTACTTTCCTTTTACAAAATACCTTTGAATTTCTCCGTCAACTCCATGAAAGAGGGAGAGAGAGTTACAATTTTTCTGTTATGTTGGGCGGAACAATTCAAGAGATTCAAGAGAAAACTTTATTTGAATGTACATGCTGCTTCACAAAATGCGTATCTGTTACGTTACGTTATGGCGTTTGATGGAAAGGGGCTGACACGCGCGGGGATTGTGGTAAAATAGAAAACGATGAAGAATAAGAGAAAATCTGGAGCAAAATAAAAACATGTTTAGAGTTTCTTTTGTGTGTACAGATATAGAGTTAAATCAAAGCTATGTAGCATTCATCTAGTGGCTGGAGGGGATTTTACTTTCACATTCCTATTCCACATCCACTCCTTCGCTTTCACATTCAACCGAAATCATTTTGAGTTTTCAATGAACAAGTTATAGCTTCTCTTTTTTTTGGAAACCACCAAGTTTTTTTTTTTAGTTTTTTTTTGGAGGTGCATCACAAAACAAGCTGTACACGTGGTCCCATTGTTTCTGGGACAAATAGGGCGTCAATGAAATATCTCACATGTTTCCTGCCTTGCAGCATTAAATTTGCGTTTGAGTATAGTTTGAATGAAAAAAACATGTTGTTTTATTATTTGCAAATTTGGGATTTGGTATGCAAAATCTCTTTGTAATGTTGATAGTAGGGAAAGGTGAGCCATGGAATGAGTGTAAAATAGAAATTGGCAAGAGAACGAGAAAGGAAAAAAAAAACCTTAGATTTTTTAAACCGATAAATATATTTATCTGTAGTTCAGTAGAATGGAAGTGGGTTGTTGGACAAGGCAATGGGGTAATAGTCGAGGGAAAAAAAAGAATGAAAAATCTTTATGTATTTGTATTCGTTAGTCCACCATTTAAGTACATACGCAGACTGACCGTCAAATTCGACTGCTGTATTTGTGTGTCCATTTGGGAGAAATTATTGGAATCAGAGAAAATTTGTTTAGTATCTCTAGAGATTACATCTAATGCCATTCCTGTGCACTTTTTCCTCCCAACCTCCAACCTCCAACCTCCAACCTCCACTCTCTCTCTCTCTCTCTCTCTCTCTCTCTCTCTCTCTCTCTCTCTCTCTCTCTC
>JAIUND010002327.1:0-23380 GCA_034699125.1 Gisinianus flammeolus
CCCCCCCCCCCCCCCCTCTTTCCAAAACAAATTTGCCTAATTATTCCTTTCATATTACCAATTTCAACAGTTTGTTTATTGTTGCTAAACTTTTTAGCATCTGCAATATTAAAAAAATACGTGGGCATGATTTAGAAATCAAACACTAATAATATTTAATAAATTAAACTGTAACCTTTATTATATAAAATCGAACAAAATTATCACGTCATTATCAATTCTACGTGAGATACCATACAGATGTATTTTAAAATGTCTCAAAAAATATGTGTTTTCCATTCTCCTTCACCCGAAAGAAAATTTGACGATGAACTTCATAATGAGAGGGGAATGAGCTAAGAAATTAAACTATCCATCCACTAACATAAATGATGTGTAGTACTTGTCTGAAGACAGGAAAAACCCCTCACCATTATTATTATTGCTTACCTTTGGTGAAGCAATAGTATACAAAAGCTCGAGTTAATCCATTTAGATATTATTATGGAACGTAGTAAAGTGTACATTAATGTGGTATTTTTTTTATCATTCATACATAATAAACTCGTGGGCGGGTCAACAGAGAACATCAAAGAGGCGGGTCAAAACCAGCATGAATTACTTAAGCTCTGGTTTATAACAAGTAATAAGGGAACAGAATATGTTGGAAACTAGAAGGAACAACAACTTGCAAAACTAAACAATAAGTTCATTAAAAATTCCATAATTTATCCATGGACGTGAGGAATGACGGAAGGTTGGCTAAAAATCTAGACAGATTAGACAAGGTACAACATATGTCTATGCATAGTTTAGTCCATCTTAAACACGCACGTCCTCTCTTGTTTTCCCTCTCCCTCTCTCTCTCTTTCTCTCTCTCGGTACGTAATTTTCTATTCTTTCTAATAGTTCTCAGCTTGTAAAAGAGTTTTTAGTCCGCGTCTATCTCTTTACAACTCTTTTTTTTCCTTTTTCATAAAGTCTATAGGTTGTACTTTGCACTACCCTCCTCACGGAGGAGGATGTATTTGAATAGGATTGTAATTCAAACCTATTGTCATAATGAGCGTTTCAGGTGCCGCTTCACTTTCTCAGCTCAATTTCACTTACTTAAGGTCTGCCAGTCATATATGAAAACATAGATTAAATTATATAATCAATGATGCCCGAACTTTGTACTTAGCATCTTTTATGCATTCCAAACAACAGCAAGAACATTCCCATACATCCAGCACACACTTAACTCGACTCACTTAATATCTCCACCATTACAGATTCGATACACTCTTTTGGATAGAATTTGAAAATGGATATATATACTTATTCACGGGTAAGCAATACATGTAAGTATCCCTCAGATCTTCTTCGTCATTCGCATACCAAAAACTCCTGTGAGAAATATATATATTCTCCACACAGCTTGGTTATTTTCGTTACGTGTAAAATCTTTCAAGCACCTGAGTAATGCTAAAATAGAACATAATAATTATTTCCTATAGAGCATATCACGGAACATGTAGATGCAATGAGTGTTGTGAGTAGGATGATGGATAAAAGAACCTTCCACAATACACAAGCTCTATTAAAATTAGATGATACAAATGCAAGAGATAACCTGTAATTTCTTGAGCCGACACAGACAACAGTTCATGTCATAAAATTCACCGACAGGAAACACTACGAACTCTAAATTGTTATTCTTCGTTCATTGCATTACGTTTAGTGCTCGGGCCCACGTTACCCTTCAACCATTCAACCCAACATTTTAATATGGTATTTGGAGTAGGTAGTCGTTTTCCCCCTAAAATCACATGACATTGCCATCGTCATCGTCATTGCACTACAATACGATTATAAAGAAAACAAGAAAGAGAGAGCGAGAGAGAGAAAATCAAAACCACGCAGCTTTTCCTCAGTATCTCCACAGAAAAACTTTGCCATGATCTCAGACATTTTATGTTTGTGTGTGTATGTGAGTTATTCCAAGTATGGTTGTCTAATGTAAATGTGCACATAAAATACTAGCAAGCTTTTCAAAAACTTTGGCGAAAATTGCACCGTAAATGTACAAAAGCTTTCCATATTGTTGTTTTTGCAATTTTGACAATCTTTTTGAAAGCAATCATCAATGTCAAGAGTAAAAAAGGGAATAAACTCAATATACTTGTAGAATCATGTACATGGAAATAAAACTCCATAAGAAAAGTAGAAACAAAGAATATTCATGGAAATTGCAATGTGTCTAGCCCAAGAATACTTTAAGATTAAAACACTGCAAGTTGTTGTAAATACAGTCAAATAAATGCAACGAAGCACATTTGTAATTTGTAGAAAACAGTTGTAGTACAATCTATGTTTCAGCATCCACCTTACACACCAACATATCATACATCAAATCACACAGAAACATCTCACAGAAAGTGAAGAAAAAAACTTTTGAAGAAAAAAACTAAAGAGAGAAAGAAGAATCGTCTCGTCGTCGTCGTAGTACACGAAGAACAAACTTTTTTTTCTGTTACCACAAAGATATCTACGAGCTCATTCAAAATATTCCCACTTAGCACTTGGTACATTGCCTTCACTCATACACACGGATAGATGGTTACACGGAAAAATATTCAGACGTACAATATTATTCGAGATAAAGGGCTACGTGAAATGACATAAATACGAACATAAAGAAAAATGTATGCATCCAAATGTCTTTAGTAACACAGAGCAAGTTACGTAGAGTCAAGAGAAGATGTAAGCGGTGAATTACACACACTGAAAGACAAGCACAGATTACATACGAAACTGAACATTGACCATTGATGCCATTACGGATGATGGTGCCGGCTAGCTAGTACCGGCCTCACTTTACATACGTCCTAGTCCGTCCACGCATACAAAAGCTACAGTCTACAGTCTACACTACACCAAAGGAATCAAGAAATAAAGTCGGTAAAATCCTTGTGATATACCGTGAGGAAAATAGAAATAAATGAAATTTTGTATTAGGCAAAAAAGAAAAGTGAGTCTTCGAATCCAGAGAAATATTATTTTTGAATAAGAACAATATCGACTATCATATTATACAGTGAATTATAAAGCGATATATCATTTGACACTGTATCCATCCATACTTTCCAAACATCTTTCTTTAAACGCTGAAACTATAACACATTATTTAGTTACAATGCAGAAGAAGGATAACAAGACGAGGGAGAGATAACCTTTACCACGAACCACCAAGTATTAGTAGTACGTCATTTATGAACACAAAAATGTGCGTTTCAAGATTAAGGTACTAGCTTGAACTGACAATAAACTCTGTGTATGAAAGTATTAGTCTCTTATCTACGATAATATATTGAAGCAACATAGTTTGTGTCTTCGAAGCGCTGACTATTCTATTACGATTTTATACAACCTCCACGACTCTCTCTCAACAGGGATTTTTACGTTTTCCCCATAAGAACTACATGGTTATACATCTTTATGATTCAATATACATGCATAAAATGTCTTTCTTCTAACGAATAATTACATATGCATATAAACAATTTATATTTCAAATACCTAAGACGGCAACTCTCAAATTTGTGCTTGGACAATGAAGAATGACTAGTAAATTAATTGATTCAAAAGTATAAATGAAAATGTGCATTCCTTCCATTTGTACGATGAGTACGAAAAAAAGTAATAATAAATTGCTTAACCACAATCGTTAGCATAATTATGATAATGATTTTATTTCTTATCTGTATACTAATTTGGAGCATTTAAGTTGTAAAAAAAATACGGAACCCCTTTCGTTCTCAACTGTCAAACCAATAATATATATAATTGAACTGGTTTTTATTTCTTCATCACAACAAAGTAAATGTACCTACATCCACAGCATCTACTCTGTTATTGTAGTCACCATTCCAAATATTTTATAAAAGAAATTCAAATGTCCACAATTAAGTTATACGTATAACAAAATATAGGTATTGGTATTAGATATATATATTCTCCTTTCACTACAATTAAAATGAATACAATAAGTTAATAGCATGTCCATACATACACGAAACATTTTAAAAGTTTTGTGATGATCAAATAAAAGCCAGCCAGCTAAAGAGAGAGATAGAGAGAGAGAGATGAATTCACTTTTTTTTGTGCTGCACAGTGTACGTCCTTAAGTTAACCCAGCATATAACCTCGCCCCTTATTCTTGCTATAGAAAATACAATAGAGCACAAAAAAATCTCCTGAACTTCACTACATGTCAGCTTTTGCTACATCTCTTGGACTGTATACTTTGTACATGTTATACCATAATACAGACCGTGTACACCTTAACGCACGTTTACCTGCATGCATCCCCAGGGGTCAAAAAATTCCTGTAAATACACGACAATGGCTGAAAAAAAGAGACCCTTTCACACACTAAAACTTGTGAGTTCGTCCTATCGAGATGGATGGAGATGAAGCTTTAAGCACAATTCTTCCATGTCCTTCCTCCAACTGCCGCACTAACATTTTCAACAACAAGAACACATGAAGCTTGCTCATTCGCTTCGAGAGAGAGACTCAGATTTCATTACTTACAAATCCTCACGTAAAGAAAGATTCTCCGTCTTTGTAGATTTTTCAGTCATCATTTTGACTTTTTAAATACGCATCAAAATACATCACGTGTGAGTACTTTACATCTACACACAACTTACAAAAAAAACTACTTACATCTTTGAATATTTACTTTGCCTATTACCTAACGATAAGTCAAATGCTTTTCTCAGTTGCATGAACATGGCGGGGGTAAAAACCGAAAAACTACAGCAATCTCTGTATATACGTGGAAAAACTCGTTAAAAATTCAGCATAACATGTGCTTACGTAACAACTGCATGTTCGTCTATATGAGTACGTAGACACTAGTTCCGACTGATGATGATGATGATGAGAATGTAAAAAATAGAATTCAAAAGGCATAAAATAAATACAAGCTAATGTTGTTTAAAATACCACCAGAATCTATTCAACGCTTGTTTATACTAATATATTAGATTACGTGTCCATATCAAAACACATACGTTATGCACATTAATTTATTGCATTACATATTGTTGTATTCCGGAATAGTTTTATTTATTTTACATGATAAAAATCTTGGTCGGATACATAAAAGATAATAATAAGCCTGCATATAGACTAATGCATACAAATAAGAACAATAGCATGTTCAGAACTTTTCCCTGCTTCTTTTTTTTTGTTTTGACTATTATATAGAATTGAATCATGCCAACTTATTTTATTCACTCAATTGCAACTTTTGGATGTTCATGCAGACTCAAGTTGGGATAGTTGTTGAATGTAGGGGCTGTCCCGTGACATTTTCCCTATTTTTAAAAATCCCCATTAAAATGAGATAATTTACAAAATGTTCAAGTAATTGCAGCGTGTTACAAAATAAACTAAAATATAGGCTTTGGGTTGTCTATCATAACAGTATCAACTCAACTTGTACGTTCACTCTTCACATCCCAACACAAAAAATATGCTGGTGTAGGAAGTTACTATATGTATACGAATACTTATCAGAGGTACTCAAATGCTTATAGGTACATACACGTAGAAAGTTCTTTGTCGTAATATTTACGTGTTATCCGCATCGGGAAATGAATACACATCCCAATCCCAAAATTTTTAATGTTGCATAGTACATACTATTGTGTATTGTGTTTTTTTTGTCTTGTTCTATATTTTTACTAGATGTCGAGTTACATTTATAACGTACAATAATATAACTTTTCTGTGAATGTACCAAATGATAGTTCAAATAGTATAGATTGTACGTAGTAAAAAAAACTATTTTCTTCGTATTTTGAATGCACTCATCCATGCATGATTCCATGCATAAGATTTTAAAATCTTGAGATTCGGCTTCTTTTTCTTCACACTTGTATGAATATCATACAATTTAAGTGTACCGAGTCACAGAAAGAGAGAAATTTAAAATGCTTCTCCATACATATTTTAGCTTTTAACTCTTTTGAATTGAATTGAACAAGTAAGTGTAAGTGTACATACCTCTACAAGTATGCACATACACAGTATATACAGACACACATCCATATCTACCTACATGGAATCCCTCTCCGTCCTTTCTTTTCCTTTTCTTGTTTACTTCTCTCAATTTGAAGTCAAGAACCAGAGAATCCTTGTAGTTTTCTATTTATAAAGCTAAATTATTCTAATCTCAGTGATAATCTGTACTGTATAATTTAATTGAGCGGTCCTAGAGTCTCTCACCTCACTATATAAGCATAAGCATACATGTAGAGTCACAGTTCATCTATGTAGTTCATCAGAAAGGGAACGTAGTAGTCGCCGAAATACAACAAGCCAATGAATACGACTTTACTATAACGATCATGATAATACTTCTTGCAATCTTACAAACATTTCTAATGATAACCCTGCAATAAATTACAAATTACAAAACCTTCCTCTTTTCTCCCCAGTCAACTATCTATATGTGTACTCCGTACTTGACTCCCACACAATACATACACACAACGTCTTATTTTGATCAACGTTTCAAGACAACAAAACATACATTCCTGGGCTACCAATGCTTCTAGTGTCTACATTTCTACTTTACACCGCATAATAATAATAATACAATATATACCTACTTACAAGATAACTTGGAAATCCCGATCTCTTATATAAACACACACATTCAATTACTGTAAACTGTCGTCGGAGCCTATGACTCGTAGGTGTTCATAGCATTTCTTGGATACAACATAACGGTGAGACGACATAAACATTATTACATACTATACATAAAAAATAATATAATTACGTAGATATGAAAAAAGCTTTTATGCACGGATGCTAATGTATTTAGGTACATATACGTAATAATAGCATCAAAGTTTGTCTTTGTCCTTTCCACATTGTATTCAAGACTGCTGCTTTTAAAATGAGAGGGCTTCTATTAATAAGTTGTGTCATTTTATTATAAATCTATGTATTCACACACAGTAAAATATAATATAGAAAAAATGTGTAATAATTTTAAAATGTGAATGATTGCGAGGAGAGAATTAATACAGTTTCATTTTGCTGCTGATTTCACTGATTGCTCAATTTTAACATACAAACCTAAACTTTTTACAATGTTATGCAAAAATGTGATTCTACAAAAGATTATAGGGTATTAGAAGTTCCGCTTGATACTTTTTATTAGTTACCAATTCCCAATGTACTTGAGATAAGAAATAAATGAGTAACAATATCTTTTACATCATGGAATAATGAGGAATAGCAATACAATTAAGCTACGATTCCTTGGTTGTAAAATAATAATTACTGCAGAATGAACAAAAGGTGGTAGAAGAGTTAGTGGATCGCACAGCGTAACAAAAAAAATACCTCTATCGTTAACTTCATCCAAGGATTATGCATGTTTCAACAGAAAAATACTAATTAATTACAAGAGAGCAACTGGGGCATAGATTATTGCCGTCTCTCGGTGTGTCTTGCAGTTGAATTGATGGCTTGTTGGAAAGAATCATTAAATTTTCCTTCGTATGAAATAGAACGAGTTTCAAGTAATTTCATAATATTATTACCTACGTATGAAATGAATGCTACCTTGTCAGTCGCAAATATACAAGCTATACAGACATATAAAATATAAATACACGAGTGTGTATTAGTTGTCAAAAGTTTATTCAGAGCATCTTTGCCTTAGTGTGTACTACTGTACACACGTACATGCATGTGCGGAGTGCGGAGGTATGTACTTATGCCAACATCCAACTGTGAACTTGGAAATATTTAAATCCTCATGGCATATACGTAATGAAATGAAGGTTTTCATGAGAGTCAAACTAAAAGCAAGTAGAAGAAGGGCAAACGAAAGCCGAATTCAAGTCAAATGCAATAGAAAAAACTATAAACTGGCTGCATGTGGATGACAATCATCTAATGGTACTATGACACTATACCTAGAGCAGAAAACGGAGATGGGGATAGAATCCTTGCGCATTATGTGTATTGGTAGCTTGTCGCTTGTTGTTGGTCGCAAACAGTAGTGTAATCGTAAAGAGTGTAGGAAATAAATTTTTCTGAAAATAGGACCACCGCCACAACAACAGACTGCCGACGGTTCATTTAGATTCTTTCCCTAAAGTTCATGTTCATAGAAATAAATTGTAAATGTATGCGTGTGAATATATACATCTTTGTCTTATTCTTTGAGTCTTTATGAATACATACACAAAAATATGTAAACTGTGAAGAGTACACATTTGGTATCTATAGATACTTTTCATGCGAGTCTGTGGAGAAAAGGAAGGGATTCATGGATGGCTGATTCCTAGCTCCACCGAATTTTGCACACAAAAACTATTTGTAACTGCGTCCATTCATTCACAACGAATGCATCGTCTTTACTTCCTGCTCATGGAAGCACGCTCCCTCACTTTCCACAAACTGAATTCTACTATTTATCGTGGATTCTTCGTGGTTCAATTGCTATACAAATTATTTTACATATTTTCAACGAATAATTGACAATTTAGGAAGTTATCTATTATCTATTTTACGATGCATGAACGAGAAAATGGAATATTGGCAGACCATGAACGAACCAGTCAATGCTTACCAAAGATCAAAGCTGAAAACAAAAAAAAAACGTAAAACAGTGTACACTGACAATCCAACACATGTGTCATCTGTTGGAAGTGAATAACTCCTATCAACGACCAATCTATTTCCAGTAGAATTTTAATTCTCAGTCTACCGAACAGTATTTGAAGAAGAAAACAAAGACGACAGTGGTGATGATGACCAAATTGTATTTTTATCGTTTTAAAACAATCCATAACCCATCAGCCATTTCTATGCTCAACCAAAGTGTTTTTATTAGTAATATGCACACTCAGCTACAGTGACGAGTTTTTCTTACCTATACCATCCGTTGCATCTCCTGCAATCAGTGGAAATTTCACTACACCAGCACACATCTTACATCTACTCACACAAACTGTTGGTTATAACTTATAACACGATACTTGGCTAATACATATTGTGTACATATGAAGAAAACCATTCGCGCACATGTCTAAACAAGCTTAATTCAAACTGAAACCGAAAACCCGGCTAATAATGAAACTCTTCACCAATGTTCGAGCAAGTTGGTAGCACAGGCTCGTCTATCAAATCATCATCAAGCTGATATTAGATATTAGCACAGCTTGTCCTCTCACAACTTCCTCCTCCTTTTGGGAACACGCTCTTTCCGTCAAACTGAGGAAAATCTAAGCGAAGTATAGCGTATCCTTTGATTTGGTTTTTCTCTTTTGCTGTCCGTCTCAAGCCTTCTCCCTCCTAAGTCAAACCGAGTGCTTGTACTTCCTCTTGTGCCGTAAACTCAACCTGTGTCCACATTCACACATTCCTTCCAAATCCGAATCTCTTTTAAATCCTTGTACCTTCATATATATTAGATGTGACGTAACAGACGGTAGGTAACTTTCACTGAACGGCCAACTCTGTGTCCTGTCGGACTGACTAACCCGACTAGATGTGTGTACACCACTACTTAGACTACTTACTACATAGATAGATATGTACGAAGGTACCTTTTCAACTTGACTGGAGATTTGCGATGCATGTACATACGATGCTCTTTTTACACGACGACGACGACGACAACGAATACGACTGAAAGTGGACGCTTAACTGAGATTTATTCATAGGATTTCATAGGATAGAAATTCTAGCCATCTAAGTTATTTCCTCTGATTAGCTTTTAATGATATGAAAATCTACTTAGACCTTATGGTTCTTTCCAAGGTACTACTACTACAAACACATTACGCTACGCACAGGTTGTCTTAGCAAAGGCAAAGAAGTCTCATGTATTTGTCGTCATTCGGCAGAGATGCTTGTGCCAAGTCCTCACCAGTGACTTATGGTTCCACATGAATCTCTCTAACTTGGAGAAAATCTTAAATCTTACATCACATGGCACTTTTCAAGACATTTAAGGAGCAAGGTCCAAGTCACCCGTCGCCTTCTTGTCTTCATCAAATAAGTCTCAAGACCTATGTATAAAACTATAAAAGTACATGTGCCAAAATTCGACAACTCCGTCCATGAGGTATTTGGTAGAAATCATAAATGACACACGAAAAAATAATAAGTAGTCGTATAAAAAATGATGAGTGCAAGCTATTGTGATAGATCTCAACAAAATTATTCCATGCATGATATTTATTGCAACATGGATTTTCATCCTATAATGATCAGGCTAAAAATTCAAATTGAAATGTTATTATTGAATTTTTACTTGCCAACAAAGAAAAGATTGGATTGAACGTCAAAGATGGGCTAAACCCATAAGTTATGCTTACGAAATAAGAGTAATTCAGGTTTATGACACCAATAGAATGTATAATACCCACGATTTTCACTACCTCATTTTTCTTCTTCTCTTTTTTAGTGTTCCTTCCCAAGCATATTCGTCACCATAAAAATTGGATATGAAACCTGCAGTAGTAGTAGTCGTCGTCGTCATCATCGTTGTCGACGTAGCCATAGCCCGTGCATTCTCAGGAAAAAAATGTAAGCTTTCGGTGTAGTTGTGTGGTTTCGAACGGTCGCAGGATGACTGCTTGTCATTGTTGTACTGCACTCTGCTTTATACAAGGTTCCCTTCTCCCCTTATTTTATTATTTCTTCCTCCATACTGTCCATACACAAATGTATAATGTATATGTGTTGCGTATACAAGTATACACAGTATTACATACGCAGGCACACACTCTTCTTTACTGTCTAATCTCCGTCAACAACACAACGAATAGTCTATGTCGCTTGCTTCCCTGCCTGCCAGCCTGTCTAGTGGCCCTTCCCTTTACTACTAAAGATAAGAACATTTTCTGAAATTGGATAATGGAGAATCTTTGCTCACCACCAAGGAAGACTCAAACTTATTTGACATGCATACACATATATTACACGTGTACGAAGTACGAGAGTAGTGTCTTGCAAGGAAATAAAATTTATTCATTCAATTGAAAAATATGAAAATTAAATTATTGAAATTACGAATATATGTCATTTAATGAATTTACAATCCAAAACTTGACTAATATCAATTAAAGAAATCTTTTTGGGAATCAAAGGTGAATAGTTTTTTTTTCTCTCCTTTGTCAAAGTATGTACAAAGTAGTGGATGAAGTTAACGCGTAAGGGAAAAAGTTGGCCTTCAAAAACAGAAAACAATGGGCAGCCAAGCCTGAACAGCCAAAAAGAGTGTCTGCATCTCTACACTTCACTATATGTATATACAGTCCATGTGTATGCGCCTACCTTTACCTCCAAATTCAACGCTCTTCAACAACTGAACGGGTACCTTTAAGCCTCGAAAAAATAATAATGCTTTTTACGTCGAGTTTAATTGTATATTAAGGAAGATTTTTGAAAGGGCTAGGCTGCCTTTTTATACTATAACTCACCAATCCTCGCATTAAATACTGTACACCAAACACAGAGTTCCTGGAGAGAGAGAGAGTAAATGGAGAATGGCTCAAGAAGATCAAAATGTGAGTAAGCATTAGAGTTTAGAGTACATATAGAGTACTCACACACGCTCAGGTTGAAGGAAGGTTGAGGCTTACGTAAAAATTACATTATCATGAAGCCTCCCTATCACCTTCTGCACTTCACTCACTTTATTCTTCGTCGTCGTCGTCCGTATCAGATTTCCTACGAACTTACATGAACGTTCATTTTTACCTTGTACTTACTCATTGCTCACTATACGTACAACATGTACAGCAAATAAATACAATACAAAATCTCTCCAGTAGTAGCTCCATGATGATGATAATGGAGCGCAAATGTGGCTTGAATTCACTTTAGCTCCAATTTGATTTGATGGGATGTATAGATAATCGTGCGTTTGTCAAGACTAAACGTTCACATTTGTCAAATGCCGATAAACAAGATGCCCTACTTACTTACACCTTTGACTCTGCTCAATAATTTAAAGTCTCCAAATGTTTCCGTCTATATTAGGGAGGCAGCATACATAAGTTATACCTTAGTTAGATTACTCACACAGACACGGTATTTATGTACTTGCCATGCTATTATTATGGACATAGTTGAACGATAGTAATAGCATTCACCGCACTCATCGCCAGTATTCACATCAGCATTCCTTTGCCCGTATCGGACATTGTATCAATGTCCTTTCACTTATTTCGGAGCTGATTTAGAGCCCATTTGCCTTTCAGCATTTGTTTTCAACGATCTACTCATTATTTTCTCTGTAAAATGAGACACATCTTCCTGCTTCCTATCCCACCAGATGCTGCAAATCTAAATTAAGTTGCTAATGATCAACAATCACCGTCAACTTACAACTCGCTCAGTAAAACTTTTCTACGTGTACACAAATAATGTTTTACGAGATTTTAATTAATTTTCCTTCTACAGAGACTGTCGAATTTTTTGTACATCCACATGCCCATTTAATTTATTTTAGCCGTATTTAACTTTTCTTTATTTATTTATCTTGCTCTATATGGCTTGCTTTTTTGAAGAAAGAAATACATAATTAAGACAATATGTTAAAAGTATTTGATGACATGTACGTAATACGTATATCGAATATGCACAATGCACACACATGTAGTTTGTAAATTTACTTAAAAATTACGTAATACCCACATCAACAATTTATTTTATTTTCGGGACTTGACATAAACTACATACTACTAATACTACATATATGTGCGTGTGTAAAAACAGGCAGCAACAGATTACAATTTGACTCCAAATAAAATTCGGATTCTTCTTCTACGTAATATGTTTTCAAGAGTAGTTTGTGCATATTATGCAGTGTATAATATGCAATATTTTTTCCTCATCTTCCAAGAATTTTAACTTTCATTCTTTACGAGTTCTTCATTGCTCTGGCCATTATTTTTGATAAAACGGAAAGAAAGTTACATAGTATAAATTATCGTATTTGCTGTAGGAGCAAAAAAAAATGCAAAACGAGAAAGATAAACGTCCACCGTAAATAGTTTTTCTGCTTAGTGGAGGAAGTTTTACATGTAGGTTTACAGTTGTCACGGAGTCATACTCAAAAAGAGTGTACAGAAAGAAAACTCACACACAGACGAACATACAGACGTCTACATACATGGAGTTGACCCGATGCCAACATTGGCAAGTCTTTGAAAGAGACAGCGAGAGAGTGAGAGAGCTGCTGATCATAAGGCAAAGTAAACGGCAAAAGGACCAACCAAGTCTAGCTAAACTAAACAAATGCCGAGGATGAGAGTACAAGTGCGCAATTTCAAGAGAAAAACTCGTGAAATATAATGAATGTTCTAAATTTTCACTATGAATACCTGCATACACAAGTCGCATTCAGACTAGGAATACTATACGAATGTATTGGTGTACATGTATATTAGAGCTGAGACAGAACTGTACAAGAGCTCACAGTTGAGAGAAAATAAAATTGGATAGATGTATCTCAGGAAATACTGGATTTTGTCTCAATGTCAGCCCTGTCAACTGTGTCACCAAGTCACCGTCATCATAAATAGTGATGTGAAAATTGCCAGTCATTTATAAATCCAATGTAGCTTCTATTGAATTATTTATACGCATGTATTCTACTTACATTTTGTTGAAAAACAATCTACAATACAGTGCACTGTCTTTGCTTTACAGATGATCTGCGTATATATGTATGAAATTTTTTCTATTTCACATATAGAATAATATTCTTATTATTTATATTTCTTGAAAACACGTGTAGCTTGCAGTTACTGATTTCATTATTTATTTTTGTGAGAGTGAGAGAGTGAAATACAACGTATAGAGTGTTCATTTCGAATATCTCTGCAATTATAATAGTTGCGAGTACTTATTATACTACACATAACGCATACCTAGTTAAAGTTGACTGTTGACTAAGATACCTATACATGTGAATAAAAATATATGTACAAAATAATATAATCATCAAAGTTACTTTGAAGAAAAGAAATACATGTGCGCATATACATGTGGATTTACACTCACTATACCAATGTATATCTACCTATGCAATTCGTATTTAATATGACAAATAAATCACATTCTTTGAGGTGTATTTACAGTCAAGACAAATGGCAAATATTGTATACATGAATCGGGTATATGTACGAATATACGAGCTAATGATTCGCACAGAATTGATAAGCATATATAATATATTTATTCGTTAATTATACAAATCTGGAAGCTGGCATTTGGCATGTTTTCAACAACTAAGATATTTATTACTCTGAATGTGGATGACAAACTGAAGTTTATAAAATGGGGACACTGTTTGTTGTAGTTGTATTACATGCTTTTCCCTTCATAATGATGGCGAAACTATGCAATCTAACCATGTAAATGATATTTAATGTGAACTTTGATACTCAAGGTTTGATGATTCCTTTTAATAAGGAATAATAATTACTCGATCCTCGTAAAAAGCTGTCGGAAGTTTAAAGAAGGGGGAAACCAAGTCAGACACTAGACAGAGAGTTGAAGTTAAGAAGAGAGAGAGATGGAGATAGCGAGAGAGACAGAGAGAGAAAAAGAAAAATATAATAATATGACTTTGAACTATAGTATAATATAATAATATAGATATACCTATGTATATATATTTGCCTACACAAACATTACACATACAACATGTGCAGTCTATTTTATTTGGAAATCCCTACAACACACACACACACACATACACATGGATAAATCTTATATAAGCTTTAAAGTGAACTAAATTACGTTCTTATAAGTAAGAGAGCACATAACATTAGAATAAGTATAGGGTTTGTATGTACATAAAGTATACGTAGGTTAGTAGGAGGTCTTCCTGATCATTTGCCAACGTTGGTCATAAATGCCAAGCCTCGCCAGAGCGGGCCGAAAGCTACTTGATTGACAGGTTCGAGCCAAGTAATGAGCCATACTCAAGTGAGCCAAACTAAAGCACACAGAGAGCAAACTGGTCCTTATTAAAATAAAGTTAGCTTTTCTGAGATTCTAATTGCCATCGACATCTTTCACATAGCCCCTCGACTCAACTTCTACCTACACCCATTACAGTAAGTGTAATAAATAGAATGAAGTCAGTTGACAAGGTCTTAGCCTAACCGAGCTAATTGGATATATGTCCATTACATCCACCTGTACACACATCCATCCATTTATTTAGGGCTAAAATTTAGGCTCGGGCTACTGACTACTCACATGACATGACACTGACCTCTCATTATGCCGTCCACATGCGAGAGAGAAAGAGAGAACTCCCTTGATCCAACCAAGTCACAACCGCACTTTTCCACATTCTAAACACATACAACTCGCTAACGCATATGTACAGAAAATAAGTTTTACAAAAAGAGAGGATGGAGAGAGAATAAGTAAAAGGAAATATACACACACGAAACTAAATAGGAACTCAACTTTGTACGTGCTCAGTGCATATGTACGTACATGTACACACAAGAGTTTGCGTATATTTTTACATGTATAGTATTTTATACCTGTGTTCTGCTATGTATATATGTACCTATTTACTTCATTTATACGCACGTTCGTTGTGCTCTCAAAATGCATTTCTGTCCTATATGTAGTTAGTTAATTTCATTCTATTCCATTCTAATAATCATATAATCCTTTTTCCTTCCCACCGTCATCTTAACCTCTGTTGGAAATGTGTGGAAAACAAGTGGAATCATAAAATGAAACGACGCCTTCAGCTTGCATATACAGGGCTAAGTCGCTGATAAAGCCACACTTAACTCACAAAAGTTGTGAATCATAAATTTAGTCACGACAGTCCAACATAAAATAGATCTAAAATAAACCTCATTATACTCCAAGTGAACAAAGTTCCAAGTGATCGTCTCATTAAAGGAAGACAATTTTACAGTCCAACAACGTGGCATCCAAAAACAGAGAACCATTAGTCTCCCTTTACCATTACTCCGGTACATTCATTAAGAGCAAAACAGGAGAACATAAAAATCTCTCGATACATAATAATGAACTCTCTCAGCTTCCCGCTCTTCAAAATTCTGCAATAGTTGAATCTACATGCATTTAGTTAGATCGTTCTTTCTATTAGACAATAGGATGATGCTTTTCTATACAAGTATAATATCAAACTCTCTCTCTCACACACACAACTTAAAATCAGGGAATATGATAGAGAACATTCACTTTATACTTGAAAACTGACAAACATAGGAGAGAATAAAACAATAATTAGAGTACACAACGCTAATTAAAATATCCTTGAAATCAAGTTTGACTAGAGGAATTGTATGGTAATCTTGTATACATACTGCCGCTCCTTTTATATTCTCTACAAATTAAATAATATGGGGAATTTTATTATATATTATATATACATACATATATATTACATTATTATTATTACCAAGTTGAAGAGAGATCAAAACTTTACCGTCAAGTATGGTATATTGTACCTACTTAATTGAAATTCAAAAAATATCAAATTTCAACTTGAAATATCTTACAATAAAAAAAATCTGATGGTGGTTTCTCTATACAGGCACAGAAAGTATGTTTTTGAACCAAACCCGGTTCAGTAAAAAAACGACAACTAATTTTTTGTTTTTGGAACCACATACAGATAGATTGTGATAGATATATACCTATCTACTTATTGTAGGTATGCAGTGAAGTAATGCTGAAAGAACCTTTACATACTCAGTATCATATTTTGTATGTATCTGTATATGTTAAAAAATTTCCCTTAAAATTTAAGGGTACACTAAAGTTTTCAATGAAACTTAATATGAGTTCTCGTTAAAATTTTTGAAAAATGTGAAATGAGGTTTTATTATATTGTTCCTTTAACAAACAAACATAGTAAACATGCACATTATACATGGCCCCCTGTATGTACAGTAATATTTTTAAACATGAAAAGACTATTTTCAGTATTTTGGGCTTAGTCTAAAGACTTGTAAAACTGACCATCGATTTTTATACAGGTAATTTGAACAATATAGCTAAATACACCTGGTGAACCGGCGAACATTTCAGTTCTTTCAACTACAGAAGAGAGGAAGAGAGACAAAGAGACAAAGTCCCTTTGCTTGTTATTTTTCCATGTTGGAAATGGTCGGGCTTTAACTGAATCGGTTGGACTTAAAGCATGGATAATTGAAAGGGACAACTTTGCCTGGCCTTAAGCTCTATAAATCAAAACACCTGCACTAGGAAATCGATACCTAGTTTCACCAGAAGAGAAGAAAAGGTGGTTATAACCAGCAGAATAATATCAAATATATTCTAGATAAGTAGATACTACTAGTATAGTATAGAACTTGCACACTATATGCATTCATGGAAAGAAGGGAAGCCAAAATCTACAATAATAACCTCACTCTACACATTCCATGTTCTCTTCCCTCTTTGGTTTTTGTTTCAACTCTACAATTATAATAATATATGTAGTAACAATAAAATATTCTATATTTAATTATTTGGCATGTGACACGACTCTGTTGAGTCTTCCGCCAGCATATTTTAATTATTAACCTAAAAACCAGTAAGAAATACATATGTCAAGGAATATGTACACATATAATACACATACATATATGCCTTTGCATGTACGCAGAGAATGTCAAATTAATTAGATTAGACTGCTCGTTGTTTCCTTTACAATTCCCTGCAATTTAAATTTAGTAATGAATAAAAAATAAACGTGAATTGTATAAAACATTTTTCCTTATCTGAACATCGGCTATTGGCTAGTCTTTCATTGCAAATTGATGGGTTTATTAAATAAACTTTATTTTAATATTTGCCTCATGTATGCTTTCCTGCATCGTTTATATGTAGATTGTGACAGTTTTAAATTTATTACGAGGTATTTAAAGTTCAACTACTTTGAACAACATACAATTTACATTGAAATATGTATATATAGTCAGTGTGTGGTGGACTAATAATAATTAAAAACATATGTGTATGTTTGGCAGTTATAGTGCACTTTTGATGGAAAAAAAATGCAAATTTAGTTACGTGATGAGCACGGATACTCCTTGATGATGACACTATTATGTACTACACATTAGGAATGACAACTGTGCACTTAAATTTTAATCTATCTTTTACACAGTACTACTGATGCTGCTATACCACTACTACTATAAGAGACGTCCACTTTCGTGTCAGCCGGTCTGTTCTTATTGCAGCAGGAAGGTTTAATGAATCGAATTGAATTGAATTAAATTAAATTAAAATTGAGTTGCCTTGTTAGACTGTGTTACATACCTGTTGTTGTGATGAGACAACGGTCGAGAAATGAGAGTTGAAGCAGTCCATTTTCCTTGAATTAAATTATACACTCACACAAACACACACGACCACTACTACTAAATCACTTTGATTGTGTCACTCTTTTCAAATCAACTCTAAACTCGAACAGTGTAGGTGAAGTGTCTTGCAATAATAGTATCTGGTATCAATCAAAGTTCATCAGATGTATACTTCACTTGACGGGCACCAGTACTTTACAATAGATATATAATAGTTGATGGTGATTTTCCTGAATAAAACGTCGAAAAGACTTTTTTTTTCCCTCTCGTTAGTGGTTAAACATGTATAAGAGAGATACTACGTGACACCAAGTTTTATTTTATATAATTCTATCATGTAGGTATTTTCCTTTTTTTAGTCAGTCTCTCTGTACTCCAATAAAGGTATCAGGTATCCTGAAATAATAATAATATAATATATATTTTGATGTTCGAGGAGTACTCACCAGTTGTCTGGAACAGACAAATAAATTCAAATTATTATTATGGATTCGTAAATTTTTTCAACAAAAAAAAAAACGATTGAAAAGAATGTTTGTATTACTTGTTTCTTTTTTGTTAAAGATTGTTACACATTTCAACTTCAAACTATTGTTAAAGATGTCATCTGCTTGAAATATTTCAAAATGTATAATATTCACTTGACAAAAGGACTGTGAGCGTGATTGATAACAGAAAATGGAACAGAATTTTTGATGTTTTTTTTATCAACACTTTATGTATATACTGTATCAAACAATATTATTAAGTAATTCAATTGCAATGAATTATCCCAAAAGCACACCCAAAAAAAGGATATTGAAGGAGTATCACAAAAACAAAATAGAAATAATGTACAGCCGTCAGAATAGAACACCGGCAAACTTTTCCTTTTTGGAGGGGGGAGAGAGTAACAAGGTAAATATATATATAAAAAGAACTTTTGTATATTTATTTACTTCATCTGAAATAACACGTAACAGATTTTGAAGTTAGTTTGTTCACAATTGTAATAATATAATAACACTCTCACTCTTTTTTAGCAACAACACAAGAGGAAAATTTTCGGCAACACGTGGTTTATCACAGCGTCAACAAACACGTGAAACTTTTCTATTTTCGCTGAGAGAGAATCTCCAAGACTGTGGAAATCTAGATATTTTTTGAGTGGAATTCCTCGCTCCTCAGTCACTGCACTGTAACAATATTATTCTCTTGTATTTCCACACACACTTTTCAATAATAGTTTAGTAATGTGTGAGTTTTGTCATTTATTGGAGCGATAATTGCCAACAAACTGACTGTTCTAACGTTTAAAAACCAAATCCACTCTGGCTGGAAACGTATAGAGAAAAGGAAAATTATTTCGTGTAAAAATATCGTCAGCCTGCTCGAGTCAGCCCTTCTTTGCAACTGATCGTACAATGAAATAAAGCGAAGAAAATACCTTCATTCTGCTTTTCCGCGCGCACACACAACCACTATAATCACTATATTCTACATATGTATACGTTTTTTTCCTCTGCCTACTATTGCTACACCATAATATAGTATAATATACTGTGGAAGAATAACTATTAAAATCCCCACTCTCTCGTTCGTATCTCTTGGATATGGTCTGCATGTACATATTCTGTATTCAGTCGTCTCTGAAAAGGATTCCATACATGTATATCAAATGCAGTATATAAATGTGTACAATCGCGTAGCTCATGAAGTCTCATGAGGTCTCACCGGACCAACTCGCCACAGCACTTTTCCCTGCATTCAAGCAGCGTGAAACTTTCCCGTTTGACCCAACTGGGAAATCCCCGTTTGGCATTCAATTAGAACTCGAATTTCTTTTAATAGCCTTCAAAAATTTTGAGAACAAACAAAGTTGATAATTCTCAACTGTCCCTCGTGTGACCGAGGGTACACTCTGTGAGCTACGCAGATTTTGAAGCAGCAGCCGGAGGGGCAAGCAAAAGCTCTCTATTTCTCTTCTCTTTGTAACATTATAAACGTAAAAGCACTCAGTATACTCTCACACACATTAGAATCTTCACATATTATTATTATTATTATTATTATTCTGTCTATGTACATATATACATACCGACTACTATAGCTCGTACTAATCTTCTAAAAGTATTTCTCGTTACAACAATATGAGTACACACACAATTATCAAGTATGTATATGTATACACTACACTTTTACATTTCATAGATATCCTACGTCCTACACAGACTACACACTTACTTTGACAGCAGCACAACATACATACATGTAGGAATTCTTTTAAGTTTGTCATTTAATTATATTCTACTCGGCTTACTACCCTTTTAATATGTTTTATAAACTACAAACTATTTCAAGAATTCCCATGCATACGTACATATTTTGTATTGTATAATACTACTATAATATGTACAAGACGTACAAATTATTACATGTACATTTCCGTAATTAAAAATATAATACACGAGGCATTTAAATTACACACATTTACATACACTTGACTAATGAAATTCCGACTTTTTTAATGATAATTATTAGTAGTAATTTCTCACCTGTATCAATCATACCACTTGTAATTAATTAGATTAGATATCAAAAGTGTATGTAGAATTGACCAGAATTCACCTCATGTATACTGGTTTTGTTGTTACACACACACAATTTGATTAAATTTGTTGCTCTAGGTTGTGGTTGAGACAAATCCAATTAAAAATATTACAAGTACAGTTTATTTTTGGGCCAAGAGCTTATCTTTCTATGAAATTTTGTTCAGTGCTAAAAATATGGCTTTTATACAAATTCAACAAATATATAAATGAAAAATGGGCTTTACAAAAAATTCTGGCATATTGCAGTTACCCATGTTCAGTTTGAGCAAGGAAAAAGGTGTATACACATGGAATGACGAGAGACACGCAATATAAAATCATCATGTGGAAGCATAAAAATAAAAAAATAATTTTGCATAGCAAGAGTTACAAGGACCACGCGTGAAGGCCGGAGAAGAAAAAAATCCTAATTAGTGAATGTTATGCTCTTTTTTTTTACAGTACACAGTGACATTTTGCAAATAGTTTTGACACATTTAGCATTAAAATGCCAGAGGAAAAACCACGAGAATATTTAGAATAACTGAGGTAAGTAAATTTCATTAATTTAATTGAAATTCGACCAGTATTTCATGTCATTTCGTGCAGTAATGTATTAACTTTTAACACATACACAAATACACTTGTACTTAAAAAATTCATTAATGAAAACACACATTTTTAAATGAGAAATATTTCCTTTTATTACGCATGTCAATGTACAGAAGCATAGGGGTAATAGTATACACATATATTATCCAGCTTGAACAAAAGTTTTTTTTAGTTTTTGAACTTTTATTCGTTCATTATACCTAAAAAGTTTCCTCACTCACTCTCCTCATTTCTACGCTATTTTTATCCTAATTAATTAAATTTATATTTAGTATTTGAAACATTTTGTAGTTTAAAATATTTATCCTCGCTGGTTAAAATATATAATTCATCTTCAGTATGCATAGTTGAATTATATTGTAGTAGCTTATGTATGAAATGTACACAATTTCGAAAGAATTACACAGATAGCCTACGAATAATATTCCTCACAAGTTTCCTCACAGTTTTTTTTTAATTCCAATAATTTAGTAATTACTAACTGCGCATATCCAATATTGATTTAATACATTTCAATATCATTTTCTCATTTTTTTCTCAACAAAGTAAGATTAAAGGTGTTAGATTAGTTAGATGTTAGTGCGAGCAACACAAGAGCCAGTAATTAGGATATTACATTTCCCTTTCTCTCTCTCTCTCAAACTGTGTGCAGACTATAATATTGTCAAGTAGACGTATTTTGAAGCTCGTTCTCTATGTTCTATGTTCTATGTGAGTATCCATATAAACAAACATACTTGTGTATATATCACAACAATTCATACAGATATTGCATAGCTTTGTGGAGGATATTACATTAGACAAGGAAAAAGCAATATTGCTTTTATAATATGTATGATAATGATATGATATGGGGCTATATACTACATGTATTACACACTGTATACACACGTATTTGGTATGTGCGGGTATAAGCAGACATTCATAATATTGTCGAATTCCGCCAGCTGTTACCTTGTACATATGTACGGTAAAACCCTCCGTAGAACATCTAACTAAAGTATATGTGTATTTTATATGCTGGTTTCAAAAAAATATACCTATGTACATAGGTTTGGGTGTGCATAAGGATCGGAGCGAAGTGAGTCTCACATTGAGATGATTGTGTGACATTAATTACATAATGCACAATTTTTTTTTCATTTCATTCTCATTTTATCCCCCTCACTCACTCACTCACTCACTCTTTCTCTTTCTCTGTCCTTTTACATTAGCAATATTATATTAGATCGATCAGGTCTCGAATTGTCAATTTCGTTATTACATATTACTGATATTACATTGTTTTCCTAAGGGGAATCCGCTCTTGTCATCAACTCAATTCAACTTTCTGTATATGTATATATCACATGTATAAATGTGCTTTCTACACAATTACTGAATATTAGAAGTCTCCCTATACAAATTTTCATCTCATATACAGATACAGTCATAATATGTTCTCTACTTTTACACACACAATCCGAGTAATGCCCTACATCTATGCTCACATACATACGTATACCGATTTTTTAAATTCCTTTTGACGCTCCGTCCACTGAATATCACAGTCACCACTATAAATATATACTGCTGAAAATGTCCCCTTCCATAGATTAACTAATACATTATTAAGAGTGTTTAGAGTATAGGTACTTCATCTTGGCAATAGACTAAAGTCGTTTAAAAACAATGATTTAACTATTGTGATATTTTCTGCGTACCAAATATATGTACCTGAATTTGGGATATCGTCGGCTAAGTTCCATAACCACGTATTATCATTTGACCCCTGAAGGTGAATGTGCGTGCGCGTTCATATAT